>JAFMOC010001007.1:32500-80240 GCA_019802505.1 Corydoras sp. C115 | reverse complement strand
CCAAAAACACAAAACCCCAAAACCTAAACAACACACACCACCCCTAAAACAACACCACACACACACACACAAAACTAAACCACCTCCCCCCCAACATAAACAAACCTACCCCACCACACTAAACAGCCTCCTCAACCCTCACACCACCACCCACCAAACCCTCCCCCACCCCCAACCACCTCCAACTTTCCCCCCCCCCCAAAAACCCCAAAAAACCTCACCACAATAACCCCCCCACATCCCACCAAACACCTACCCAAAAATCCCCACCTTCACCCTCACAACACACCTACACACAGACATACACACATAAACAACACCTACACACACACACACACACATAAACAACACCTACACACACACACATACACACATAAACACCTACACACACACACACATAAACAACACCTACACACACACACACACACACACACATAAACAACACCTACACACACACACACATAAACAACACCTACACACACACACACACATAAACAACACCTACACACACACACACATAAACAACACCTACACACACACACACACATAAACAACACCCACACACACACACACACACACAAACAACACCTACCCACATACACACACATAAACAACACCTACAACACACACACACACACACACACATAAACAACACCTACACACACACACACACATAAACAACACCTACACACACACATACACACATATATACACACACACATATACACACACATACACACACACATACAAACACACACACAAACACCTACACATAAACAACACCTAAACACACCTACACACACACATAAACAACACCTACACACACACATAAACAACACCTACACACACACAAACACCTACACACACACACACACACACACAAAACACACACCTACCTACACACACACATAAACAACACCTACACACACACACACACACATAAACAACACCTACACACACACACACACATAAACAGCACCTACACATAAACAACACCTACACACACACACACATAAACAACACATACACAACACCTACACACACACACATAAACAACACCTACACACACATAAACAACACATAAACAACACCTACACACTCACATATACACAACACCTACACACACACATACACACACACAAACAACACCTACACACACACACACACACACACACACAAACAACACCTACACACACACATACACACCTACACACACACATAAACAACACCTACACACTCACATATACACAACACCTACACATACACACACACACACACACAAACAACACACACACACACACACACACACACATATATATATATACACACACATATACACACACACATACACACACACATATACAAACACGCACACAAACACCTACACATAAACAACACCTAAACACACCTACACACACACATAAACAACACCTACACACACACACACACACACACTCATCTCACTCTCCCGTTCTCTTATTGCACTCTATAATGGGGGTGACCCCTCAGGAGATCCTCAAACACACCGTCTATTGATCCTAAAACCAAAAGATGCCCCGCCCCCTAGGGATTCCCGGTTCGAATCCCAAATCTGGGTGGAGTTTGCATGTTCTCCCCGTGTCCGCGTGGGTTTCCTCCGGGTTCTCCGCTTTCCTCCCACAGTCCAAAAACATGGATCAAGTCAATTGAATTCTCCAAATTGCCCCATATAGAGTGCTGTGTGAGTGAGTGTGTGTCCAGTGATAGATTGCCCCCCTGTCCTGGGTGTATCTGCCCAGCGCACGAAACGTTCTCCCCTGGATGGGCATGGAGAATGACTGACGGCGACAGTGATCGCTTTGCATTTTTAGTTTATTGAATCATTCATTCATTCATTCATTATCTCCCGCTTTATCCTCTATTAGGGTTGCGGGGGGGGGGGGTTCTCCATGCCCATCCAGGGGAGAACGTTTCGGGCGCTGGGCAGATAGACCCAGGACAGGACGCCAATCTATCACTGGGCACACACTCACTCACACAGACACACTCTATATGGGGCAATTTGGAGAACTCAATTGACTTGATCCATGTTTTTGGACTGTGGGAGGAAAGCGGAGAACCCGGAGGAAACCCACGCGGACACGGGGAGAACATGGAAACTCCACCCAGATGGGGATTCGAACCGGGAATCCCCAGCGCTGAGAGGAGAACATGCTAAACCACTGAGCCACTGTGCCGCCTTATTGAATCATATCACTTTTATTATTTAATTAATTAATTTCATTTAATTTAATTAACTAAGGCCAATCAAAAGCCCCGCCCCAAAACTGCTGTAAAAAAAAAATCCTGTTTTCTTAAAAAAGAAACTTTGGTGACGAATAAATAAACGACTTTGGTGATTTTTAACTCTTTAAAGACCGGTATGTTTAAAATGCAGCTAACGATTAGTTATTTTTAACACACACACACACACACACACACCATTATTAGTTTGGGATGCACACTTCATTCCCTTATATATATATATATATATATATATATATATATATATATATGTATATATGTGTGTGTGTGTATGTGTGTGTTTTATATATATATATATATATATATATATATATATATATATATATATTATATTATATAAATATTATTCACTTTACAACACACACACACACACACACACACACCAATGTCTAAAAATATATAAATAAATAAATAAAATTAAAAAGGCAATTTTCGCAAAGTCTCAAAACTGATCCAGCAGTGCCATCTGGCGGCCAAATATGAAAATTGCAACTTCAACTAGGGTTGTTTTGAATGTATCTTAACATAATGGAATGCACTTATTCACCTTAAAATAATAGGTTCAATTAGTGTTATTAATGCTTCTCAATGGGGCATTTTTTGTCTTAAGGGTCGAAAAAGATCTGCGTTTTCTAATTAATAGATTTAGAAAATATATATAATTAATATTTAATTTAATATTTAATATAATGATAGAAAATCCATCCATTATCTTCCACTGTGTCTTATATTGGGGGGGGGGGGGTTCCCCATGCCCATCCAGGGGAGAACGTTTCGGGCGCTGGGCAGATACACCCAGGACAGGGGGGCAATCTATCGCTGGGCACACACTCACTTACACACTCTATATGGGGCAATTTGGAGAACTCAATTGACCTTGATCCATGTTTTTGGACTGTGGGAGGAACCCGGAGGAAACCCGAGGAAACCCACACAGACACGGGGAGGACATGCAAACTCCCCCCAGATTGGGATACGAACCGAGAATCCCTAGTGCCTGAGAGGAGAACGTGCTACACCACTAAGCCACCGTGCCGCCCGGAATGCACTTCACCTTAAATAAACAGGTTAAATTAGTGTTAATAATGGTCGTCAATGGGGCATTTTTGCTCTTAAGGATCAAATGAGGGTCGGTCTTTTCTAATTGATAGATTTAGAAAATATATCTATTTAATATTTAATATATAATATTGATCCATTGATCAATTCACCTTGAAACCATGTTTTTGGACTGTGGGAGGAAACCGGAGAACCCGGAGGAAACCCACGCAGACACGGGGAGAACATGGGAACTCCACCCAGATTGGGATTCGAACTGGGAATCCCTAGTGCTGAGAGGAGAACATGCCAACCACAAAGCCACCGTGCCACCCGGAATGCACTTCACCTTAAATAAACAGGTTAAATTAGTGTTAATAATGGTCGTCAATGGGGCATTTTTGCTCTTAAGGATCAAATGAGGGTCGTCTTTTCTAATTGAGAGATTTGAGAAGAAAATCCTAAAATAAAGGAATGTGCGCCGTACGCAGCGTATAACACAAAAATCTAAAGGTCTGCGGAGGAACCCGGGGTCTCCTGAGGTTCTCCTGAGGGTCTCCTGAGGGTTAGGGGCCCCGCTGAAGGGCCCACGATGGAAACTTGGTTCCACTAAGGGTTTAAAAAGCCCAAACTTCTGATTGATACCCCAACAGACCGACCACTTAGTCTCCATATACACCCCCCCCCCCCCCCACACACACACACACACACACACACACACACCCACTGACTCACTCTGGGTTCTATGTGCAGATGTACCGGTTGACCTTGAGAACCAGCCGGGAGTCGGTGTCCCAGCGTCTCTGCGAGCTGCTCTCAGATCAGTTCTGACGGGACACCCCGCCGGACCCCGGACCCCGGACCTGCCTGCACTCCTCGTCCCGTGGTCCAGGAGAAGCCCCGCCCCCTCCGCTCATCATGTGATCATTAACGCCGTGTTGTTGTTGTTGTTGATTTTTTTTTTAACTCCTCTCCGTCGCTGCGTTTAGGTTTTAATGAGACGATGTTTTTTTTATGCCACTGTGCTCTCGTCCAATCAGACTGCGGGGTGGGGGGGGGGTGAGGGGGGTATTATCAGGGGGCTGGGGGTGGGAGGATGGATACGGGGATCGGACTGAAAGCAGCTGCTGCACTAAGTGCCTCGGAACCGCTGGAGCTCTGGGTGGGGGGGCAGGGGGGTGGTGGGGGGTGTGTCGTGTGCGGGCGGGGGGGTGTCGTGTGCGGGCGGGGGGGGGGTGTGCGGGCGGAGGCACCGCGTGTTCTCAGGGGACGGAGCACCACGGGACAGTTACGAGAACCCGTGGACGTTAGAGCGCTCCAACACTGCCATGCTGCACGTGCCTTTAGTGCCACCAGGGGGGGCGAGGGGGGGGCGTTACCGATGGCCCCTGACATGCGCGAGGGGCCCGTTTGTTCATAATAAACTATGACCTGGCACTCCACTCCACTGCCTTCTTGCCGTTACCTCCACCACACAACACCTGTTCCCTATGTAAGGTTTGGGGGGTGATGGGGTTGGAGGGGGTTGGGGGGGTGGGGGGGTTGGAGGGGGTTGGGGGTGGTGAGGGGGTTGGAGGGGGTGAGGGGGTTGGGAAGTTGAGGGGGTTGGGGAGTTGAGGGGGTTGGAGGGGGTGAGGGGTTGAGGGGGTTGGGGAGTTGAGGGGGTTGGAGGGGGTGAGGGGCTTGGAGGGGTTGAGGGGGTTGGGGAGTTGAGGGGGTTGGAGGGGGTGAGGGGTTGAGGGGGTGGAGGGGGTTGAGGGGTTGAGGGGTTGAGACGGGGGTGGTTGGGGGAGTTGAGGGGGTTGGAGGGGGTGAGGGGTTGAGGGGGTTGGGGAGTTGAGGGGAGGGGGGGGGTTGGGGAGTTGAGGGGGTTGGAGGGGGTGAGGGGCTTGGAGGCGGTTGGGGGTTGGAGGGGGTGATGGGGTTGGAGGGGGTGAGGGGGTTGGGGGTTGGAGGGGGTGAGGGGGTGATGGGGTTGGAGGGGGTTGGGGGTTGGAGGGGGTGAGGGGGTTGGGGGTTGGAGGGGTTGATGTGGTTGGAGGGGGTTGGGGGATGGAGGGGGTGATGGGGTTGGAGGGGGTTGGGGAGATGAGGGGGTTGGAGGGGGTTGGGGGATGGAGGGGGTGATGGGGTTGGAGGGGGGTTGGGGAGATGAGGTGGTTGGAGGGGGCGAGGGGGTTGGGGGATGGAGGGGGTGATGGGGTTGGAGGGGGTTGGGGAGATGAGGGGGTTGGAGGGGGCGAGGGGGTTGGAGGGGGTTGGGGGTGGTGAGGGGGGTTGGAGGGGGTGAGGGGGTTGGGAAGTTGAGGGGGTTGGGGAGTTGAGGGGGTTGGAGGGGGTGAGGGGTTGGAGGGGGTGAGGGGTTGAGGGGGTTGGGGAGTTGAGGGGGTTGGAGGGGGTGAGGGGCTTGGAGGGGTTGAGGGGGTTGGGGAGTTGAGGGGGTTGGAGGGGGTGAGGGGCTTGGAGGCGGTTGGGGGTTGGAGGGGGTGAGGGGGTTGGGGGTTGGAGGGGGTGAGGGGGGTGATGGGGTTGGAGGGGGTTGGGGGATGGAGGGGGTGATGGGGTTGGAGGGGGTTGGGGAGATGAGGGGGTTGGAGGGGGTGAGGGGGTTGGGGGATGGAGGGGGTGATGGGGTTGGAGGGGGTTGGGGAGATGAGGGGGTTGGAGGGGGCGAGGGGGTTGGAGGGGGTTGGGGGTGGTGAGGGGGTTGGAGGGGGTGAGGGGGTTGGGAAGTTGAGGGGGTTGGGGAGTTGAGGGGGTTGGAGGGGGTGAGGGGTTGAGGGGGTTGGGGAGTTGAGGGGGTTGGAGGGGGTGAGGGGCTTGGAGGGGTTGAGGGGGTTGGGGAGTTGAGGGGGTTGAGGGGGTTGGGGGGCTTGGAGGCGGTTGGGGGTTGGAGGGGGTTGGGGGTTGAGGGGGTGAGGGGGTTGATGGGGTTGGAGGGGGTTGGGGGATGGAGGGGGTGATGGGGTTGGAGAGGGTTGGGGAGATGAGGGGGTTGGAGGGGGTGAGGGGGTTGGGGGATGGAGGGGGTGATGGGGTTGGAGGGGGTTGGGGAGATGAGGGGGTTGGAGGGGGCGAGGGGGTTGGGGGATGGAGGGGGTGATGGGGGTTGGGGAGATGAGGGGGTGAGGGGGTTGGGGGGGCGAGGGGGTTGGAGGGGGTGAGGGGGGCTGGGGGGGTGAGGGGGTTACCCGACTACTATCACAGCTCATACAGCAGCGGTTGCCAAATTGGCTATAATCGCTTAAAAACAGTATTTGCCAGAACTACAATAATCCCTCATAAACAGCGGTTGCCACAAATACTGTAATCCCTCATAAGCTGCAGTTGCCAGATTTGCTATAATCATTTAAAAACAGAATTTGCCACAACTACCATCACTCCTCATAAACAGCGGTTGCCAAATTTGCTATAATTACTAAAAAACTGCGGTTGCCAGATCTAATATCACCCCTCGTAAAAAGCGGTTGCCACAAGCACTAATCCCTCATAAGATGTGGTTGCCAGATTTGCTATAATCCCCCATAAACAGCTTTTGCCACAACTACCATCATCCCTCATGCAGCAGTGGTTGCCAAATTTGCTGTAATCGTGTAAAAACAGTGGTTGCCAGAACTACAATAATCCCTCATAAACAGCGGTTGCCACAAATACTGTAATCCCTCATAAGCTGAAGTTGCCAAATTTGCTATAATCACAGTGGTTGCCCAAACTAATATAATCCTTTATAACGGCGGTTGCCAGATTTGCTATAAACCATTAAAAAACAGCATTTTCCACAACTACCATCACCACCATACAGCAGCGGTTGCCAAATTTGCTATAATCGCTTAAAAACAGCGGTTGCCAGATCTTTTATCACCCCTCGTAAAAAGTGGTTGCCACAAATACTATTATCCCTCATAAGATGCAGTTGCCAGATTTGCTATAATCACTTATAAACAGATTTCCAAAACTATAATTCCTCATAAACAGAGGTTGCCAGAACTACTCTTATCCTTCATGAACAACTACCCTAACCCCTCATAAACAGCGGTTGCCACAGCTACCCTAACCCCTCAACAGCGGTTGCCAGAACTACTCTTATCCTTCATGAACAGTGGTTGCCACAACTACTCTAACCCCTCATAAACAGCGGTTGCCACAGCTACCCTAACCACTCATAAACAGCGGTTGCCACAGCTACCCTAACCCCTCATACACAGCGGTTGCCACAGCTACCCTAACCCCTCATAAACAGCGGTTGCCACAGCTACCCTAACCCCTCAACAGCGGTTGCCACAACTACTCTAACCCCTCATAAACAGCAGTTGCCACAGCTACCCTAACCCCTCATAAACAGCGGTTGCCACAACTACCCTAACCCCTCATAAACAGCGGTTGCCACAGCTACCCTAACCCCTCATAAACAGCGGTTGCCACAGCTACCCTAACCCCTCATAAACAGCGGTTGCCACAGCTACCCTAACCCCTCATCAACAGCGGTTGCCACAACTACTCTAACCCCTCATCAACAGCGGTTGCCACAACTACTCTAACCCCTCATAAACAGCGGTTGCCACAGCTACTCTAACCCCTCATAAACAGCGGTTGCCACAACTACCCTAACCCCTCATAAACAGCGGTTGCCACAACTACTCTAACCCCTCATCAACAGTGGGTTAGAACTACAATAATCACAAGAAGGGTTGCACTGACTTATTATCCCTCATAACCAGCGGTTGAAAGAACTACTTTAAAAAAAGATGACCTAATTACTCTAATCCCTCCTAAACAACAACCGCCACGGTTGCCACAACCACTGAAATGCTTCGCTTCGTGCCAAACAACCGCCTCTTTACGTGATCTAATGATGTTTCACTGCCCTCTGGTGGCCAAATCACAGAAGACAGTTTGTAAACAGTGTAATGAGTTCCGCAGATCAGGTCATGTGACGCAGGTGGTCAGCTGTACGGGACTCTGGGCTCCCGTTGCTCATGACCCCCACCGGCCCCGGGCTCCTCCTCCACCCGAGCGGCTCCGGAGCCGGGGCCTCTGATCACGGTTCTGCAGCTCCGTCGGGGTAATTAATCTGTCTGAGATGATGATTAGCGCTCGCTGTGCAGCCCTTTGATCTCCACCCGCCCCCCCCCCCCCCCGCCCGATTCACCTCCTCAAAATAAACACGGGGGCCTCCGCTGATGACGAGACGAGGACGAGGGCACGCCGGGTTCGGAGTCGCTCATGCGGAGAGAACCCTTCAGGTCGGAACCGGAATGTACTGTGGGGGGGGGGGGGGGGGGATGTGCTCTGGACTCCACCTGCACCTCCTTCACAACATGCACATCCACCTGCAGCTCCTTCACCTCCAACTGCACCTTTACCTCCATCTGCACCTTTACCTCCATCTGCTCCTGCACCTTCACCTCCAACTGCAACTTTACCTCCAGCTGCACCATCACCTCCAGCTGCACCTTTAGCTCCATCTGCACCTTCACCTCCATCTGCACCTTCACCTCCATCTGCACCTTCAACTCCATCTGCACCTTCAACTCCATCTGCACCTTCGCCTCCAACTGCACCTTCACCTCCATCTGTACCTTCACCTCCATCTGCACCTTCACCTCCATCTGCACCTTTACCTCCATCTGCACCTTTTCCTCCATCTGCACCTTCACCTCCATCTGCACCTTCAACTCCATCTGTACCTTCACCTCCATCTGCACCTTCACCTCCATCTGCACCTTCACCTCCATCTGCACCTTTACCTCCATCTGCACCTTCACCTCCATCTGCACCTTCAACTCCATCTGCTCCTGCACCTTCACCTCCATCTGCACCTTCACCTCCATCTGCACCTTCACCTCCATCTGCACCTGCACCTCCATCTGCACCTTCTCCTCCATTTGCACCTCCATCTGCTCCTGCACCTTCACCTCCAGCTGCACCTGCACATCCTCCATCTGCACCTTTACCTCCAAATGCACCTTCTTCACCTCCACCTGCACCTTCACCTCCAACTGCACCTTCACCTCCAGCTGCACCTTCACCTCCAGCTGCACCTGCACCTCCTCCTTCACGATTCTAAATTGATAATGTTAGGAGACAGAAATGAATTCACAGCATTTGCAGATTTGGCGAGCGCGTGTGAGCATGATGAAGATGATGATGAAGATGATGATGATGAAGATGATTAATGATGAAGATGAAGATTATAAGGATGATGATGATGATGAAGATGATGAAGATGATTAATGATGATGATAAGGATAATGATGATGAAGATGATGATGATGACGATGATGAAGATGATGATGATGACGATGATGAAGATGATGATGATGACTATGATGGCGATGGCGATTTTGATGATGAAGATGATGATGATGACGATGATGAAGATGATGATGATGACGATGATGACTATGATGGCGATGGCGATTTTGATGATGAAGATGATGATGAAGATGATGACGAAAATGACGATGATGATGACGATGATGATGATGATGACACCTCCTCATTACACCTCACACCTCCTCATCATGCCTCATTATTACACATCACACCTCATACATCACACCTCCTCATCATACCTCCATATTACATATCACACCTCATCACACCTCCTCATTACACCTCACACCTCCTCATCATGCCTCCTTATTACATATCATACCTCATCAGACCTCCTTATTACACCTCTTTATACCTCACACCTCCTTATTACACCTCACACCTCATCATGCCTCCTTATTACACATCACACCTCATACATCACACCTCCTCATCATGCCTCCATATTACATATCATACCTCCTTATTACACCGACCTCCTCATCACACCTCACACCTCCTCATCATGCCTCCTTATTACATATCAAAGCTCATCAGACCTCCTCATTACACCTCACACCTCCTCATCATGCCTCCTCATTACACCTCACACCTCCTCATCATGCCTCCTTATTACATATCATACCTCATCAGACCTCCTCATTACACCTCACACCTCCTCATCACACCTCCTTATTACACCTCACACCTCCTCACACCTCATTATTACACCTCACACCTCCTCATCACACCTCCTTATTACACCTCACACCTCCTCATCATGCCTCCTTATTACATATCATACCTCATCAGACCTCCTTATACCTCACACCTCATCACACCTCCTTATTACACCTCACACCTCCTCATCACACCTCATTATTACACCTCACACCTCCTCATCACACCTCCTTATTACACCTCACACCTCCTCATCATGCCTCCTTATTACATATCATACATCAGACCTCCTTATACCTCACACCTCATCACACCTCCTTATTACACCTCAGACCTCCTCATCACACCTCCTTATTACACCTCAGACCTCCTCATCACACCTCCTCATTACACCTCACTCCTCATTACACCTCATACCTCATCAGACCTCCTCATTACACCTCTTTATACCTCACACCTCCTCACAACCGCCTTATTACACCTCACACCTCCTCATCATGCCTCATTATTACACCTCACACCTCCTTATTACACCTCATACCTCATCAGACCTCCTCATCATGCCTCCTTATTACATATCAGACCTCATCAGACCTCATCATTACACCTCACACCTCCTCATCATGCCTCCTTATTACCTCACACCTCCTCATTACACCTCAGACCTCCTCATCACACCTCATTACACCTCATCATCATGCCTCCTTATTACATATCATACCTCATCAGACCTCCTCATTACACCTCTTTATACCTCACACCTCCTCATCATGCCTCCTTATTACACCTCACACCTCATCAGACCTCCTCATTACACCTCAGACCTCCTCATCACACCTCATTACACCTCATCATCATGCCTCCTTATTACATATCATACCTCATCAGACCTCCTCATTACACCTCACACCTCCTCATCAGACCTCCTCATTACACCTCACACCATCAGACCTCCTCATTACACCTCATTACACCTCATCATCATCACACCTCCTCATTACACCTCATTACACCTCATCATCATCACACCTCCTCATTACACCTCCTCAAGCTTCTATGGCATCACATTGTAAGATGGTCCTCCATCTTCTGGGACGTCTTTCTGCAGGATTTCGGAGAACGTCTGTAGGGAAATTCAGACCGTTGGAAACCAGCACGGGGCTCACAATCGACGTTCCGATTCATCCCGAATCCAGGGTGCAGAGAGAGAGAGAGGAAGACATTTTGGAGACTAATATAACATATCATTTTTAAAGTATAAGAACAGGTCCCCCCCGTCCCCCCGCCCCGCCCCCCCCCGCCCCCCCGCTGAGTGACTCTCGCGAGGCTGTTGATTCAGACACCAGCATCAGTTTTATTACAGATCATCAGCACAGCGTTCCGTTCATGCTACAGAACCTCAGAACCGTACAGAACCATGCGGCAGGTGGCGCCGAGGAACCGCGACGGTCGGCGCCGGACGAGTCTCAATCAGCCGCGGTTCTGCGGACGGTTCTACCCGCTTGTAATACAGTCCGTCGCGAAAGGTGCGGGAACTCGGAACCGAACGGGGTCTAAAGGGGTCGTGACCTCAGGAACATCAAGGAGTCTCAGAGCCGAACTTCGGACAGCGGTGACGGGAACGTCTGTGGGTTGGTGGACACCTCCTGGTTGCCCCTCCGTGGTTGCCCCTCAGTCGGGCAGCAGGTCCCTGAAGGAGCTGAAGCTGAAGCTGCGGCCGGTGGCGCCCAGCGCGGCGTTGGAGTGGAGGCGGGGGATCTTGTCCATCAGCCTGGACGCGCCCCGCCTCCTGAAGGACGGCGGCGACGCCCCGAGCTGCCGCAGGATGTCGGCGTAGAGGGCGTGGAACGCGGCGTGGGTCTCCTCCCAGCCGTCTCGCACCGACACCTCGCGCAGGGGGAGCTTCAGGCCCTGCGCCAGGCCCTCGCCCTCCTCCGGCGACACCATGCGGTCGAACTGCAGGTCCTTCTTGTTGGCCACGATCAGGACGGGCGGGGCCTCGGACTGGCTCCGCCTCCCGTGCACGTGGTTCACCAGGAAGCACAGGCGCATCACCTCGTCGAAGCTGCAGCGGTCCGTGACCGAGTACACCACCAGGAAGCCGTCCGCCCACTTGATCTTCTCCTCCATCAGCACCGCGTCCTCCTCCTGCACCCAGCACAGGTCAGGTGACCACCACCACCCCAATAATAATTAAAAAAAATAAAAATAAAAAAAAAACGCCTGATCATTAGAGAACATACCAAAGCGGACGAATCGAGTATGTGGGATGGACCTAATAAAGTGGCCGGTGGTCGGGTCCTCACCTGTCCCGCCGTGTCGAGGATCTCAAAGTTCACGGCTTCACCCCCAATGGATACCTCGTGCCTGTAAATGGTCTCTGGTACCAAAAAAATAAAGAGAAACCTCGTTTAATACAGCAATTAGCCACTAGAGGGCGGGGCAGCATTCGGAATCATTCAAACCAAGAGGTGTTCGTGTAGCCAAGTACAGTTCCACCTCTTTACGTGATTTATTCACGATAATCCACAACCTCGAGAGTCTGATTGCTTTAATAAAAACACTTACAAACTTAAAGACTATAATAAAAAACATTTGTTAATTAAAAACTAAATCGTTAATAATCTGATCCTCCACATCGTAATCTAATCCGGTTTATAAAGTGAACGCTGATGGCTGAGTATTCCGGTTTCTCTAACCGTCCAATCAAAACGCTGCCCTCTAGTGGATAAATTACAGAATACCGTTTATTTAAAAAAAAAAAAACGCCGGGAATAAATAACGGGAACGCAAAATCGTTAATAATCTGATCCTCCACATCGTAATCTAGTCCGGTTTATAAAGAGTAACAGGATTCCGGTTTCTCTAACCATCAAATCAACACGCTGCCCTCTAGTGGCCAAATTACAGAACACAGTTTATAAAAAACATCGGGAAATTAATGTATGGTATATCACACACTGATACCAATGTGACGCTCAGAGGGGGGTGTTATTGTTAATTAACGACTCAGCCAATCAGATTTAAGGAGCGGAACGACACGTTTTCTAATAAAGCGATTAGGTCTGAGGGGGCGTGGCTTTATAGTGAATAAATAACGGGAACTCGTTAATAATCTGATCCTCCACATCGTAATCTAGTCCGGTTTATAAAGAGAACGCTGATCGCTGAGTAACAGGACTCCGGTTTCTCTAACCGTCAAATCAACACACTGCCCTCTAGTGGCCAAATTGCAGAACACAGTTTATAAAACACATCGGGAAAATAATGTATGGTATATCACACACTGATACGAATGTGAAGCTCAGAGGGGGGGTGTTATTGTTAATAAACGACTCGGCCAATCAGATTTAAGGAGCGGAACGACACGTTTTCTAATAAAGCGATTAGGTCTGAGGGGGCGTGGCTTTATAGTGAATAAATAACGGGAACGCAAAATCGTTAATAATCTGATCCTCCACATCGTTATCTAGTCCGGTTTATAAAGAGAACGCTGATCGCTCAGTAACAGGATTCCGGTTTCTCTAACCGTCAAGCCAAAACACTGCCCTCTGGTGGTTAAATCACAGAAGACAGTTTGTAAACAGTGTAACAGGTTCAGGGCTGATCTGTTTATATGAATCTGTATTTGATGATTTATAATAATGTATTGTATATCGGGGGGGGGGGGGGGGGGTATGGGGAGGACATGCAGACAGATAGCGATGCTCGGCCTCACCCGGGATTCGAACCCGCTGCGCCCCCCCCCCCCCCCAACCCTGCGTAACAAAATCAATCAAATCTGTCGTATCACGACGTTAAAGTCTGTATGCAAAAGTTTAAGCCCCCGTTAAATATTATTATTATTATTATTATTATTAAGCAGCTGTGTGGGTTGCCAGATGCATCAGAACGCAGTGAGTGTGTGAGTGGAAGGTCTCACCCAGCGTGGGGTCGTACTCTCCGATAAATCTCCTGGTGATGAATCGCACGGCCAGCGCTGCAAACAAACACGACTGAATTATACATCAGCACGGAGACCGGCGCCCGGCGACATTCATCAGCCAATCAGATCACAGAACCCCCCCCCCCTACATCAGATTCACTGAGAAGGCTAATGAGGGGGAGGGGGGGGTTCTAACACTGATAGAACAGTAATGCTGGAACAGCTGGCCTTCCTCAAACTGTAACACACTCTTTGTGTGTGTGTGTGGTTATATATATATAGTGTGTGTGTGTGTGTATATATATGTGTGTGTGTGTGTGTGGTTATATATATATATATATAGTGTGTGTGTGTGTGTGTGTGTGTGTGTGTATATATATGTGTGTATGTATGTGTGTCTCTGTGTGTGTGTGTGTGTGTGTGTGGTTATATATATATATATATATAGTGTGTGTGTGTGTGTGTATATATGTGTGTATGTATGTGTGTCTCTCTCTGTGTGTGTGTGTGTGTGTGTGTGTGTGTGTGTGTCGTTATATATATATATATATATATAGTGTGTGTGTGTGTGTGTGTGTATATGAGTGTATGTATGTGTGTCTCTGTGTGTTTGTGTGTGTGTGTGTGGTTATATATATATATATATATATATATATATATATATATATATATATCTATATATATATATATATATATATATACATATATACATATATATATATATATTGTGTGTGTGTGTGTGTGTGTGTGTATATATATATGTGTGTATGTATATGTGTCTCTGTGTGTGTGTGTGTGTGTGTGTGTGTGTGTGTGTGATGTCAGTCATGCATTCTCATCTCCTTTGCTCATCATACTGGAAAAGTGGGCCTTCCCTAAACTGTTAAGTCTGTTTCTCTCTCTGTGTGTGTGTGTGTGTGTGTGTGTGTGTGTATTATATGTTTATATACCTGTGTGTATGTGTGTAAATATGTGTGTGTCTGTGTGTGTACATATGTATGTGTATATATGTGTGTGTGTATATGTATGTATGAGTGTGTATATGTGTGTGTGTGTGTATATATATGTATTTATGAGTGTGTATATGGGTGTGTGTGTGTGTGTGTGTATATGGGTGTGTGTGTGTGTGTGTGTGAACTACACCTATCATTATTATACATACATCACTAACCTCCAACGTTCGGATTCGTTTCATGATGTAGAAATAAATGAGTAATTAAATAAATAATACATTAAATAAACGATAATTAAATAAATCAGTAATTAAATAAACGATGAATAAAAAATATGAGTAATTACATAAATGAGTAATGAAATAAATCAGTGATTAAATTAATGATGAACTAAACAAATGATAATGAAATAATTACAGTAATTAAATAAATGAGAACTTGCTGGTGAGGCAGGGCGGGTGTGGGTTGCTGTTCTAGATCAGTGAGGCTTTAGAACCCGGTACCTGTCTTTCCGACCGAACCTTGTCCCAGGATCACGATCCTCACGGTTCTGGCGGACGGGAAGCTGCCGGTTCTCCTCAAAGTCCGAGCCAAGCCGAACCCGGAGGACATGTCCACCCGCCGCGGGACCCGCCGCCCTGCAGCCAGACCCGAATCAGCCCCGAACCAGAGCCGAACCAGCCCCGAATCAGCCCCGAACCAGAGCCGAACCAGAGCCGAACCTGAGCCGAACCAGAGCCGAACCAGAGCCGAACCAGCCCCGAACCAGAGCCGAACCAGCCCCGAACCAGACCCGAACCAGCCCCGAACCAGAGCCGAACCTGAGCCGAACCAGAGCCGAACCAGACCCGAACCAGAGCCGAACCAGCCCCGAACCAGACCCGAACCAGCCCCGAACCAGAGCCGAACCAGCCCCGAACCAGACCCGAACCAGCCCCGAACCAGAGCCGAACCAGCCCCGAACCAGCCCCGAACCAGAGCCGAATCAGCCCCGAACCTGACCCGAACCAGAGCCGAACCAGAGCCGACCGACGAGACGCCGACTCGTCTGCGCGCCTCCCTCTGACTGACTGCCGACGAGTGACGAGCGCCTCCGCCTTTATACATCAGCATCCCATAATCCTCCACCGGGGGGGGGGGTTCTCCATGCCCATCCAGGGGAGAACGTTTCAGGCGCTGGGCAGATAGACCCAGGACAGGGGGGCAATCTATCACTGTACACACTCACTCACTCACAAACACACACTCTATAGGGGGCAATTTGGAGAACTCAATTCACCTTGATCCATGTTTTTGGACTGTGGGAGGAAACCGGAGAACCCGGAGGAAACCCACACGGACACGGGGAGAACAAGGAAACTCCACCCAGATGGGGATTCAAACCTGGAATCCCCATCCAGGGGAGAACGTTTCGGGCGCTGGGCAGATATGCTCTAATTTGCCCCATATAGCGTGTGTCTAGTCCTCTAGTAGGGTCACGGGGGGGGGGGGGGCATCCAGGGGAGAACGTTTCAGGCGCTGGGCAGATACACCCAGGACAGGGGGGCAATCTCATCAATGGACCAAACACTCACTCCCACACATACCCCAGACACACTCTATATGGGGCAATTTGGAGGGGGGGGGGGGGGTTCTCCATGCCCATCCAGGGGAGAACGTTTCGGGCGCTGGGCAGATACACCCAGGACAGGGGGGCAATCTATCAATGGACAAACACTCACTCACACATACAGACACACTCTATATGGGGCAATTTGGAGGGGGGGGGGGTTCTCCATGCCCATCCAGGGGAGAACGTTTTGGGCGCTGGGCAGATACACCCAGGACAGGGGGGCAATCTATCACTGTACACACACACTCACTCATACACACTCTATATCGGGCAATTTGGAGAACTCAATTCACCTTGATCCATGTTTTTGGACTGTGGGAGGAAACCGGAGAACCCGGAGGAAAACCATACGCACACGGGGAGAACATGGAAACTCCACCCAGATGGGGATTCGAACCTGGAATCCCCATCCAGGGGAGAACGTTTCGGACGCTGGGCAGATATGCTCTAATTTGCCCCATATAGCGTGTGTGTCTAGTCCTCTAGTAGGGTCGCGGGGGGGGGGGGGGGGGGGGTTTCAGGCGCTGGGCATCCAGGGGAGAACGTTTCGGGCGATGGGCAATCTCTCAATGGACAAACACTCACTCACACACACAGACACACTCTATATGGGGCAATTTGGAGAACTCAATTTGACCTTGATCCATGTTTTTGGACTGTGGGAGGAAACCGGAGAACCCGGAGGAAACCCATACGGACACGGGGAGAACATGGAAACTCCACCCAGATTGGGATTCGAACCGGGAATCCCCAGCGCTGAGAGGAGAACATGCCAAACCACTAAGCCACCATACAACCCTGAAGGTAAATTAAATGCTCTAATTTGCCCCATATAGCGTGTGTGTCTAGTCCTCTAGTAGGGTCGCGGGGGGGGGCGGGGGCATCCAGGGGAGAACGTTTCAGGCGCTGGGCAGATACACCCAGGACAGAGGGGCAATCTATCAATGGACAAACACTCACTCACACACACAGACACACTCTATATGGGGCAATTTGGAGAATTCGATTTGACCTTGACTCCATGTTTTTGGACTGTTGGAGGAACCCGGAGGAAACCCATACAGACACGGGGAGAACATGGAAACTCCACCCAGATTGGGATTCAAACCGGGAATCACCAGCACTGAGAGGAGAACATGCTAAACACTGTGCCACCTGTATTTCATTTTTTAATTTTTTTATTTGTTATCTTCTGCTTTATCCTCTATTAGGGTCGCCACTCTATATGGGGCAATTTGGAGAACTCGATTGACCTTGATCCATGTTTTTGGACTGTGGGAGGAAACCGGAGAACCCGGAGGAAACCCACACAGACACGGGGAGAACATGGAAACTCCACCCAGATTCGGATTCGAACCGGGAATCCCCAGCGCTGAGAGGAGAACATGCCAACCACTAAGCCACCATACCAGCCTGAAGGTAAATTAAATGCTCTAATTTGCCCCATATAGAGTGTGTGTGTGTGGGTCCCAGTGAAAAGATTGCCCCCTGTCCTGGGTGTATCTGCCCTGCGCCTGAAATGTTCTCCCCCCCTCCATGCCCCAAGTCCACGAGCTGAGGAGTGGATGGTAGAAGTGGAAAGGTGAGAACACACACCCTTGTGGGACACCACCATTGTAGGAATCTCCATCCACCTGACCTGGAGTGCTTGCCCCAGTGCTTGCCCCCCCCCCTCCCCCGCGTGGGTTTCCTCCGGGTTCTTCGGTTTCCTCCCACAGTCCAAACACATGGATCAAGGTGAAATTGAATTCTCCAAATTGCCCCATATAGAGTGTGTCTGTGTGAGTGAGTGAGTGTGTGTCCAGTGATAGATTGCCCCCCCCCCCCCCCCCCCCGAGCAAGCGCCAGGTCACACACACACACTTCCCCTCCCTGAATATCAAATATTCATAACATAGATTATTTGAAACGCAGGTTCCACGCCATCGTTCTTTAAAGTGACGTTAAATGAATGGGTTGCCATGACGACGCCAACGTCCCACTTCCCCTGGCAATTAAGAAAGCCTCTTAAAGGTTATTTCAAAATTTATAACCTGCCCCCCCCCCAACTCCCCCCTCCCCCCCGACAGGAAGCAGCATATGGAGCGTCACTCTGCCGTCAATGGTGGTGTCCCACAAGGGTGTGCGCTCTTACCGTTCCACTTCCACCATCCACTCCTCAGCTCGTGGACTTGAGGCATGGAGGGGGGGGAGAACGTTTCGAGGAGGCGCCCACACACACTATATAGGGCAGTTTGAGTTACCGTGAGGGTGGTGAGGCAACAGGTAAGGACCGAGAACCGAGGAACGTCAACAGGACGCTCCTGGGAGAACGGAGGAGATAATGAAGCTCCGGGTTTATTGCCTCTTTCCAAGCCAACTGTAAAGGGGGTTGGGGGGTGGTATCCTTGTCTTCAAAGGAAAGGATGGAGGTGGGGGGGGGGTGCTGGATGGGAGGAGGCTTGCCGGTTGGATGTCGTCATTTGTAAAAACCTCTGGAGTCCAATGGAACCCCCGGAGAACCGTGTGGACACCGTCCCTCCTGCCGTCGATGACTCAGCAGATCACAGGGTTGGAGGTCATTGGGTAGGCGGGACCGGTCACGCCCATCCTGCCCATTAGTGGGGTGGGGGGGTAGGGGGGGGGTGGAGGGTGTTGCCACAGTGCCGATATTCCAGAGAACCCTCCTGACGAGGTTCTATCGTTTGTAATTACATTTAGTTATCAACGGTATGTACATCGGTATGTTCTCCTCTCAGCGCCGGGGACTCCCGCTTTAGAATCCCGATCCGGGTGGAGTTTGCACCTCCTCCCCGTGTCCTCCTGGGTTTCCTCCGGGTTCTCCGGTTTCCTCCCACGGTCCAAAAACGTGGATTCAAGGTGAAGTGAATTCTCCAAATTGCCCCATATGGAGTGTGTTTGTGTGAGTGTGTGTCCGGCGATAGATTGACGCCCAAAGGGATAAATTGGTGCCCATCCAGGGGAGAACGTTTCGGGCGCTGGGCAGGTACACCCAGGACAGGGGGGCAATCTATTGCTGGACACACACTCTATATGGGGCAATTTGGAGAACTCAATTCACCTTGATCCATGTTTTTTGGACTGTAGGAGGAAACCGGAGAACCCGGAGGAAACCCACGCGGACACGGGGAGAACATGGAAACTCCACCCAGATTGGGATTCGAACCGGGAATCCCTAGCACTGAGAGGAGAACATGCCAAACCACTAAGCCACCGTGCCGCCACGTTAATTAATTAAGAGTTAATGATTACTCGTTGTCGTAGGTGACGTTCTCTGCAAATCTGCAAATCCAGTGGGCGGGGCCAAAGTCTCACACCGCACGCTCTGCATTCTGTCCGTTATCAATTTAATTAGTTACTCTGTTGTGATGTCATTAATATTTGTTAATTAATTAATAATTAATAATTACGCATTGTCGTCGGTGACGTTCTTGTCGTTCGTAATTCCGCCACGCTGACGACTGTCCTTCGTCCATGTCTTCGTCCAGTTCTCCGTCAGTGGGAGGTGGAGGGTATCGCTGAAATGCGATTATTCCAGAGAACCCCCGTGACTGAGTACTCGGCAGGTTCTCTCAAGCTGTTTTCACAGCGTTGGTGACGTTCTTGTCATTCGTAAATCCACCAAGCTGAGGACTGTCCTTCGTCCATGTCTTCGTCCGTCCGTCCGTCAGTGGGAGGTGGGGGGTATCGCTGAAATGCAACTACACCAGAGAACCCCCATGACTGAGTACTCGGTAGGTTCTCTCAAGCTGTTTTCACTGCGTTGGTGACGTTCTTGTCATTCGTAATTCCACCAAGCGGACGACTGTCCTTCGTCCATGTCTCCGTCCGTCCGTCCGTCAGTGGGAGGTGGACGGGGGAGGGGGGGGGTATCATTGTTGTCTTTTTAAAGTGTTGGTCGACTTTAATGGTTCCTAACGTTCCCTCGAGTCTCCGGAGGACGTCTGTGATTCTGATTGGCTGGAGTCTGTTCTGCTGCTGTCTGTTTGTGGACACCATTTGGAGCACAGCATGAGAATGACCAAAAGGTGTGTGTGAGAGAGAGAGTGTGTGTGTGTGAGAGAGAGTGTGTGTGTGTGCGTGAGTGTGTGTGTGTGTGCGTGATTGTGTGTGTGTGTGTGTGTGTGTGTGCGCGAGAGAGCGAGAGCAAAATGTTCCGCCGACAATAAAACAAGTCATTTGAAGTCTAATCTCAGAGGACGACCTGCTGTTCACACACACACACACATACACACACACACACACACACATACACTCACATACACACACACACACACACATACATACACATACACACACACTCACATACACACACAGACCTACACACACACACACACATACATACTGTACATACACACACACTCACACACACACACATACCTCACATACACACACACTCACATACATACACATACATACATACATACACACACAGAGACACACACACACACACATACTCACATACATACATACATACACACACAGAGACATACACACACACACACACACACACACACACACATACACACACACACACAGACATACATACACACAGACATACATACACACACACAGACACACACACACACACACACTCACATACACACTCACTAACTCACTCACACACAGACACATACATACACACACACACACACTCACTCACACATACACACACAGACCTACACACACACTCACACATACACACACACACTAACTCACTCACACACACACTCAAACACACACACATACACACTCAAACACACACACATACACACACACTCACTCACACATACACACACATATATACACACACTCACTCACACACATATATATACACACACTCACTCACATACACACACACTCACATACATACATACACACACTCACATACACACACTCACACATACACACACTAACTCACTCACACACAGACACACACATACACACACACACTCAAACACTCACACACACACTCACATACACACATACTAACTCACTCAGACACACTCAGTCTCTCACACACACACACACACACACTCAAACACAGTCACTTACACACACACACTAACTCACTCACACACACACACACACACTAACTCTCTCTCACACACACACTCAGTCACTCTCACACACACACACACTAACTCACTCACACACACACTAACTCACTCACACACAGACACACACACTAACTCTCTCCCTCACACACACACACTCAGTCACTCTCACACACACACACACACCAACTCACTCACACACAGACACTAACTCTCTCTCACACAGACACACACACTAACTCTCTCTCTCTCACACACACTCACATACACCAACTCACTCACACACACACTAACTCACACACACACACACACTCACAGTTTTTAAACACTAAATTTAACTGGCCGCACGGTGGCTCAGGTGATTGGTATGTTCTCCCCATGCCCCTGTGTACAGCATGTTTGTTTCCTCTGGATCGGCGTTCTAATTCAATTTCTCTGCAGATTTCTGGCGTGTTGCCAAGTGAAGTTCCCAAACAGAATTAAGAGACAGATGAGGACGAGGACGGCGTCTCTGACATCACCCCCCCCCCCCCCCCGCGCCCGCCCCGCCACAGAGGACAGACTGTCCGGCTGCACGGAGGACGCTGAGGAACGTGAGACGAATCCCACCTCATTAACGGGGACGGAGACGGAGACGAGGTTCGAATCCCAATCTGGGTGATGTTTGCTCGTTCTCCTCGTGTCCACACGGTTTCCCCCCCACAGCTCAAACTTAAGATTCAAGGTGAAGTGGCTGCTCTAAATTGCCCCTATATAGAGTGACCGTGGAGATCTTAACCCCCCCCCCCCCCCCCCGATTCCCTTATATAGTGTAATAAACATCGACCGTGATATCCACACTCAGTTATACCCCCCCCTCCCCCTCCCCCAACTCCAATTCACCAAACCCACGCGGACACGGGGAGAACATGCCAAACTCGCACACTTATCCTATTTATCCACCTTTAAGGAAACAGAGAGACAGTGTGAGCACAGGGTTTAAACTTTATTACAGAGGCTTCAGGAGGGCAGTGTGTGTGTGTGAGAGTGTGTGTGTGTGTGTGAGAGTGAGTGTGTGTGTGTGTGAGTGTGTGAGTGTGTGTGTGTGTGTGCGTGTGTGTGTGGGCGGTCGATCAGGCGAGCACTGGCGCCACCTCGATGCTGTTGATCCGCAGCACCGTCTGCGGCTGCACGATGACTGCAAACACAGAGCACACGCTTTCATTAGGCCATCGATCGACGCGTCATCGGAACCGATCGGTGATGTCACCGCCGACCGCGGAACCCGAGGCGCGGAACCGAACCCGGCAACCCCCCCTCACCCAACCCCACGCCGAACCCGGCAACCCCACCTAGCAACCCCCCCACCCAACCCGATATCCCCGCGCCCAACCCGGCAACCCCCCCACCGAACCCGGCAACCCCCCCACCGAACCCAGCAACACCCCCACCGAACCCGGCAACACCCCACGCCGAACCCGACAACCGGAACCCGGCAACCCCCCCGCCGAACCCGGCAACCCCCCCGCCGAACCCGACAACCCCGCGCCGAACCCGGCAACCCCCCCACCGAACCAGACAACCCCGCGCCGAACCCGGCAACACCCCCACCGAACCCGGCAACCCCCCCCCGCCGAACCCGGCAACACCCCCCCACCGAACCCGGCAACCCCCCCGCCGAACCCGACAACCCCCCCGCCGAACCCGATAACCCCGCGCCGAACCCGGCAACCCCCCCACCGAACCCGGCAACACCCCCCACCGAACCCGGCAACACCCCCACCGAACCCGGCAACACCCCACGCCGAACCCGACAACCGGAACCCGACAACCCCCCCGACGAACCAGACAACCCCGCGACGAACCAGACAACCCCCCTGACGAACCCTGGCAAACAACCCCCCACCGAACCCGGCAACACCCCCACCGAACCCGACAACCGGAACCCGACAACCCCCCCGACGAACCAGACAACCCGCGCCGAACCCGGCAACACCACCACCGAACCCGGCAACCCCCCCCAATGCCCAACCCGGCAAACCCCCCCGACGAACCAGACAACCCCCCCGCCGAACCCGACAACCCCGCGCCGAACCCGGCAACCCCCCCCGCCGAACCCGGCAACCCCCCCGCCCAACCCGACAACCCCACGCCGAACCCGGCAACCCCCCCTCCGAACCCGACAACCCCCCCTTCCGAACCCGACAACCCCCCGCCGAACCCGGCAACCCCCCCCGCCCAACCCCCGACAACCCCACGCCGAACCCGGCAACCCCCCCCTCCCGAACCCGACAACCCCCCCGCCGAACCCGGCAACCCCCCCGCCCAACCCGACAACCCCACGCCGAACCCGGCAACCCCCCCTCCGAACCCGACAACCGGAACCAGACAACCCCGCGACGAACCAGACAACCCCGCGCCGAACCCGGCAACACCCCCGCCGAACCCGACAACCCCCCCGCCGAACCCGACAAGCCCCCCTCCGAACCCGACAACCGGAACCAGACAACCCCGCGACGAACCAGACAACCCCGCGCCGAACCCGGCAACACCCCCGCCGAACCCGACAACCCCCCCGCCGAACCCGACAAGCCCCCCCGCCGAACCCGGCAACCCCCCCGCCGAACCCGGCAACCCCCCCGCCGAACCCGACAACCCCGCGCCGAACCCGGCAACCCCCGCGCCGAACCCGACAACCCCCCGCCGAACCCGACAACCCCGCGCCGAACCCGGCAACCCCGCGCCGAACCCGACAACCCCGCGCCCAACCCGGCAACCCCCCCGCCGAACCCGATAACCCCGTGCTGAACCCGGCAACCCCCCCGACGAACCAGACAACCCCCCCCCCCGAACCCGGCAACCCCCCCGCCGAACCCGGCAACCCCCCGCGCCGAACCCGACAACCCCCCCGCCGAACCCGACAACCCCCGCCGAACCCGACAACCCCCGTGCCGAACCCGACAACCCCCCCGCCGAACCCGACAACCCCCGCGCCGAACCCGGCAACCTCTACGCCGATCCCGACAACCCCCCCGCCGAACCCGACAACACGACAACCCCCCCACCGAACCCAACAACCCCCCCGGCACCCCCCCCCGCCGAACCCGGCAACCCCCCGCCCAACCCGGCAACCCCCCAACAAAAACCGCGCCGAACCCGGCAACTCCCCCGACAACCCCGCGCCGAACCCGGCAACTCCCCCGACAAACCCCGCGCCGAACCCGGCAACTCCCCCCCTTGACAACCCCGCGCCGAACCCGGCAACTCCCCCGACAACCCCGCGCCGAACCCGGCAACTCCCCCGACAACCCCGCGCCGAACCCGGCAACTCCCCCGACAACCCCGCGCCGAACCCGGCAACTCCCCCGACAACCCCGCGCCGAACCCGGCAACTCCCCCGACAACCCCGCGCCGAACCCGGCACTCCCCCGGGACAACCCGCGCCGAACCCGGCAACTCCCCCGACAACCCCGCGCCGAACCTGGCAACTCCCCCGCCCAACCCGACAACCCCACGCCGAACCCGGCAACTCCCCCGACAACCCCGCGCCGAACCCGGCAACCCCCCGCCCAACCCGACAACCCCGCGCCGAACACGGCAACCCCCCCGCCGAACCCGACAACCCCGCGCCGAACCCGGCAACTCCCCCGCCGAACCCGACAACCCCCCCACCGACCCGAACCCCCCCACCGAACCCAACAACCCCCCCAGAAACCCAACAACCCCCCCCGCCCAACCCGGCAACTCCCCCGACAACCCCGCGCCGAACCCGGCAACTCCCCCGACAACCCTGCGCCGAACCCGGCAACTCCTCCGACAACCCCGCAACAACCCCCGTCGAACCCGATAACCCCCTCGCCGAACCTGGCAACCCCCCCCCCGAACCCGGCAACCTCCGCGCCGTGAGGTAAACACGGCAGGAACGTGGCCGACTGTGCGCGTCACGCCGCAGACGGCGCGGAATCTCACACGTCCCCGCGGATGGAGCACCGGGTTAAGCTCCGCCCACACGGAGCGGCGGGAGGGAAAGAGGGAGGGACGTTCCCCCGAACGGAGACGAGGACCGAAAGTATGAGGACGTCCGTCCAGAACACGCCACGCTCCCGATTAACATTCCCACTCTGTGAACTCAGTGGAGTTCAGGATTCAGGCCTCAAGGTGGCGTAGTGGTGGAGTTGGCATGTCCTCCCCGTGTCTTTGTAGGCGTCCCTCCGGGTTCTCCGGGTTCCTCCCACAGTCCAACAACATGGATTCAATCGTATGCTGGATGCTCGGTCGTGCAGTGAGGGTGGTGGTGGTGGCGTCTCCATTATTATCGCAGCTCATTAATGATGCAGGTGGTGGCGCTGCAGAGCACTCGGGGGGGGGGGGGGGGTGAGGAGGGGGGGGGGTCTGAACTCACTGCGTTTTTTCTGAAACCTGTGTCTCTTCCAGAAAACCATGTGAACCATCGGCCAGGACTCCGTCTTCTCCACCACCGTGGCCTCGACCGCACCAGCTCCCGCCTGAGTGTGAACACACACACACACACACACACACACACACACACACACAATACACACACACACAAACACACACACAATACACACACACACAGTCTTTATGAATAGAGGATCATGCTGAACACACACACACACACACACACACACACACAAAATACACACACAGTCTTTATGAATAGAGGATCATGCTGAACACACACACACACATCAATTACACAAACACACATACCTAATACACAAACACACACCCACACAATACACACACACACAAAATACACACACACACAAAATACACACACAGTCTTTATGAATAGAGGATCATGCTGAATACACACACACATTGACATACACAAACACACATACATAATACACAAACACACACATACACAAACACACACACACCTACATTATATGCATACACACACACATCATATACACATATATACATTACACACACACACACACCCACACAATACACACACACACAAAATACACACACACACAAAATACACACACAGTCTTTATGAATAGAGGATCATGCTGAACACACACACACATCAATTACACAAACACACATACCTAATACACAAACACACACATACACAAACACACACACACCTACATTATATGCATACACACACACATCATATACACATATATACATTACACACACACACACACCCACACAATACACACACACACACACACAATACACACACACACAATACACACACACACAAAATACACACACAGTCTTTATGAATAGAGGATCATGCTGAACACACACACACACACACATCAATTACACAAACACACACACATACTACACATACACAAACACACACACACCTACATTATATGCATACACACACACACACACACACATCATATACACATATATACATTACACGCACGCACACACATAATACATATACACACACACACACCTACATTCTATGCACACATACACACACACACACACACACATCATATATACACACATTATACATACACACACACACACACATATACACACACATTATACATACACACACACACACATCATACTGTATATACACACATTATACACACACACACACTATATACACACACATCATATATACACACACACACACATCATATACAAACACATTATACATACACACACACACACATTATACATACACACACTATATATACACACATTATACACACACACACACATTATACACACACACACATACATCATATATACACACACACATACATCATATATACACACACACACATTATATGCACACATACACACACACACATATACAAACACAAACATACATTATACACACACACACACATAACATATGAGATCTAATGAGAGCCAATCAGGAATTAAAGGTGAATGCACACATCATGACTTTTCGACCCCGCCTCATGATGACCTCATAATGACCTCATGATGACCTCATGACCTCATGATGACCTCATAAATCACGCTGTCTCACCTGAGCAGAGGTTTACCAATCAGAGTGAACTCCTCCCCCCCGACCAGAAGAACCTGCACAGAGTTACACAGTTACACACACACACACACACACACACACACACACACATACACACACCCCCCCGCGGAACCAGCTGACCTTCTCCAGCAGGATGCGTTCTCCACACTCGGCCTCCAGGTGGTTCTCGATCTGGATCAGGTCCTCGGGGGTGACCTTCCACTGCCGGCTGGCAAAGTGCACCACGGCGAACAGGCGGCCGCCCCGCCCCTCCTCCAGCAGACTGTTCACCTGCTGCACCACCGCTGCACAACCACCCAACAAACAACAACCACACAACAACACACCACAACAACCACACAACAACCACCGTCAGCACGCTCAACAGCGCCCCCTGCCCCCGCCCCTCCTCCAGCAGACTGTTCACCTGCTGCACCACCGCTGCACCACCACACAACAACCACACAACAACCACCGTCAGCACGCTCAACAGCGCCCCCTGCCCCCGCCCCTCCTCCAGCAGACTGTTCACCTGCTGCACCACCGCTGCACAACCACCCAACAACCACACAACAACCACCCAACAACCACACAACAACCACCGTCAGCACGCTCAACAGCGCCCCCTGCCCCCGCCCCTCCTCCAGCAGACTGTTCACCTGCTGCACCACCGCTGCACAACCACTGCACAACCACTGCACAACCACACAACAACCACCGTCAGCACGCTCAACAGCGCCCCCTGCCCCCGCCCCTCCTCCAGCAGACTGTTCACCTGCTGCACCACCGCTGCACAACCACCCAACAACCACACAACAACCACACAACAACCACCATCAGCACGCTCAACAGCGCCCCCTGCCCCCGCCCCTCCTCCAGCAGACTGTTCACCTGCTGCACCACCGCTGCACCACCACACAACAACCACACAACAACCACCCAACAACCACACAACAACCACACAACAACCACCGTCAGCACGCTCAACAGCGCCCCCTGCCCCCGCCCCTCCTCCAGCAGACTGTTCACCTGCTGCACCACCACCCAACAACCACACAACAACCACACAACAACCACACAACAACCACCGTCAGCACGCTCAACAGCGCCCCCTGCCCCCGCCCCTCCTCCAGCAGACTGTTCACCTGCTGCACCACCGCTGCACAACCACCCAACAACCACACAACAACCACACAACAACCACCGTCAGCACGCTCAACAGCGCCCCCTGCCCCCGCCCCTCCTCCAGCAGACTGTTCACCTGCTGCACCACCGCTGCACCACCACCCAACAACCACACAACAACCATACAACAACCACACAACAACCACCGTCAGCACGCTCAACAGCGCCCCCTGCCCCCGCCCCTCCTCCAGCAGACTGTTCACCTGCTGCACCACCGCTGCACAACCACCCAACAACCACCCAACAACCACCCAACAACCACCGTCAGCACGCTCAACAGCGCCCCCTGTCCACGCTACACACCGGGTGGACCGTCACCGTGGATTCAGTTTTGAGTTTTGGGGTTCGAACCCCAAATCCACCCTCACTGCCCTCTGACTGACTCTCTGACTCCCTGATTGATTCCCTGACTCTCTGATTCCCTGATTGATTCCCTGACTCTCTGACTGACTCTCTGACTGACTCACTTGACCGATACTCTGACTGACTCACCCTGATTCTCTGACTGAACCGATGATTCCCCAACAGACTCACTGACTCTCTGACTGACTCTCTGTTTCCCTGATTGATTCTTGGACTCTCTGACTGACTCTCTGACTGACTCACTTGACCGATACCCTGACTGACTCACTGTTTCCCTGATTGATTCCTTGACTCTCTGTTTCCCTGATTGATACCCTGACTCTCTGACTGACTCTCTGATTCCCTGCCTGACTCACTGTTTCCCTGATTGATTCCTTGACTCTCTGTTTCCCTGATTGATACCCTGACTCTCTGACTGACTCTCTGATTCCCTGCCTGACTCACTGTTTCCCTGATTGATTCCTTGACTCTCTGTTTCCCTGATTGATACCCTGACTCTCTGACTGACTCTCTGATTCCCTGACTGACTCACTGTTTCCCTGATTGATTCTTTGACCACTGTTTCCCTGATTGATTCTTTGACTCACTGTTTGGGAAGGCCTGATTGATTCTTTGACTCAGCACTGTTTCCCTGATTGATTCTTTGACTCACTGTTTCCCTGATTGATTCTTTGACTCACTGTTTCCCTGATTGATACCCTGTGACTCTCTGACTGGACTCTCTGATTGACCCTGCGGTGACTGAGAGTCACTGTTTCCCTGATTGATTCTTTGACTCACTGTTTCCCGATTGATTCTTTTGACTCACGTTCCCTGATTGATTCTTTGACTCACTGTTTCCCTGATTGATTCTTTGACTCTCTGTTTCCCTGATTGATACCCTGACTCTCTGACTGACTCTCTGGACCGGGACCCACCCCCAGCGCCGATACTCTGACTGACTCACCCTGATTCGACTGACTGAGTCACCACCGATTCCCCACAGGACTCACTGACTCTCTGACTGACTCTCTGTTTCCCTGATTGATTCTTGGACTCTCTGACTGACTCTCTGACTGACTCACTTGACCGATACCCTGACTGACTCACTGTTTCCCTGATTGATTCCTTGACTCTCTGTTTCCCTGATTGATACCCTGACTCTCTGACTGACTCTCTGATTCCCTGACTGACTCTCTGATTCCCTGATTGATTCTTTGACTCACTGTTTCCCTGATTGATTCTTTGACTCACTGTTTCCCTGATTGATTCCTTGACTCTCTGTTTCCCTGATTGATACCCTGACTCTCTGACTGACTCTCTGATTCCCTGACTGACTCACTGTTTCCCTGATTGATTCTTTGACTCACTGTTTCCCTGATTGATTCTTTGACTCACTGTTTCCCTGATTGATACCCTGACTCTCTGACTGACTCTCTGATTCCCTGACTGACTCACTGTTTCCCTGATTGATTCTTTGACTCACTGTTTCCCTGATTGATTCTTTGACTCACTGTTTCCCTGATTGATTCTTTGACTCACTGTTTCCCTGATTGATACCCTGACTCTCTGACTGACTCTCTGACTGACTCACTTGACCGATACTCTGACTGACTCACCCTGATTCTCTGACTGAACCGATGATTCCCCAACAGACCACTGACGACTCCACTGTCACTCTCGCCTTTCCCTGATTGATTCTTTGGACTCTCTGACTGACTCACTTGACCGATACCCTGACTGACCCCACTGTTTTCCTGATTGATTCCTTGACTCTCTGATTCCCTGATTGATACCTGACTCTCTGACTGACTCTCTGACGACTCACTTGACCGATACACCTGACTGACTCACCCTGATTCTCTGACTGAACCGATGATTCCCCAACAGACTCACTGACTCTCTGACTGACTCTCTGTTTCCCTGATTGATTCTTGGACTCTCTGACTGACTCACTTGACCGATACCCTGACTGACTCACTGTTTTCCTGATTGATTCCTTGACTCTCTGATTCCCTGATTGATACCCTGACTCTCTGACTGACTCTCTGACTGACTCACTTGACCGATACTCTGACTGACTCACCCTGATTCTCTGACTGAACCGATGATTCCCCAACAGACTCACTGACTCTCTGACTGACTCTCTGTTTCCCTGATTGATTCTTGGACTCTCTGACTGACTCTCTGACTGACTCACTTGACCGATACCCTGACTGACTCACTGTTTCCCTGATTGATTCCTTGACTCTCTGTTTCCCTGATTGATACCCTGACTCTCTGACTGACTCTCTGATTCCCTGACTGACTCACTGTTTCCCTGATTGATTCTTTGACTCACTGTTTCCCTGATTGATTCTTTGACTCACTGTTTCCCTGATTGATTCTTTGACTCACTGTTTCCCTGATTGATTCTTTGACTCACTGTTTCCCTGATTGATTCTTTGACTCACTGTTTCCCTGATTGATACCCTGACTCTCTGACTGACTCTCTGACTGACTCACTTGACCGATACTCTGACTGACTCACCCTGATTCTCTGACTGAACCGATGATTCCCCAACAGACTCACTGACTCTCTGACTGACTCTCTGTTTCCCTGATTGATTCTTGGACTCTCTGACTGACTCTCTGACTGACTCTCTGTTTCCCTGATTGATTCTTGGACTCTCTGACTGACTCACTTGACCGATACCCCTGAACTGACCACTGTTTTCCTGATTGATTCCTTGACTCTCCCCCCCCCCGATTGATACGCCACTCTCTGACTGACTCTCTGACCCCCCCCCGACCCACCCCCCCGATACCCTGACTGACTCACTGTTTTCCTGATTGATTCCTTGACTCTCCGTTTCCCTGATTGATACCCTGACTCTCTGACTGACTCACTGATTGACTCACTGATTGATTCACTGATTGGTTCTCTGATCTTAGCTCCGCCTTTCTTTGCTGTATGTTTATCTTTAGGGAAACAGTTTGGGGAAGGCCCGTTTCCGTGTCTGACCTCACTTCCAGAGCGTCTGTGTGAGGGGGGAGGGGGGAGGGGGGAGGGGGAGGGGGCTGTTTGGGAGTGACGGCGCGTGATGGAGGTAATGTAATTAGACGCTGAGACGCTGAGGCCTCGTTAACGTCCAGCAGAGCCCCGTCTGTCCGTCCGCCCGTCCGTCCGTCTGTCTGTCTGTCCGGCGGCCGCGCTGCAGATTTACGAGCGCGCTCTCCCTAAATCAAATTTTAATCTAAACCCGAGTCACAGGACCGGGAGAACCCCCCCCCCCCCCCCCACCCCCCCCCCGAGCGCCGCGCTCTGCCACATGACGGATGAGGTCTGGGTTCCGACGGCGTCCTGCTCCCCGTTCACTCACACAGCCGGGATAGGACCCGGCGTTCCGGCCGAGCTAAACGCACCGCGTTCATATACACGCCCCTTTAATTACCCCCGCATCCAAACCCCGCGTTCTAAAGGTCAACACGTCCCAAAAGAGCCGGTTCTGTCGGTTCAGGACTCGGAACGTAAAATATCTTTAATGATCACCGACTCTCCTACTGACTCACTGATTCCCTCACTGACTCCTTCACTGACCGACTGACTGATTCCCTCACTGACTGACTCACTGATTCCCTCACTGACTCCTTCACTGACCGACTGACTGACTCACCGATTCCCTCACTGACCGACTGACTGACTCACTGATTCCCTCACTGACTCCTTCACTGACCGACTGACTGACTCACTGATTCCCTCACTGACTCCTTCACTGACCGACTGACTGACTCACCGATTCCCTCACTGACTCCTTCACTGACCGACTGACTGACTCACTGATTCCCTCACTGACTGACTCACTGATTCCCTCACTGACTCCTTCACTGACTGACTCACTGATTCCCTCACTGACTCCTTCACTGACTGACTGACTGACTCACCGATTCCCTCACTGACTCCTTCACTGACCGACTGACTGACTCACTGATTCCCTCACTGACCGACTGACTGACTCACTGATTCCCTCACTGACTCCTTCACTGACCGACTGACTGACTCACTGATTCCCTCACTGACTCCTTCACTGACCGACTGACTGACTCACCGATTCCCTCACTGACTCCTTCACTGACCGACTGACTGACTCACTGATTCCCTCACTGACCGACTGACTGACTCACTGATTCCCTCACTGACTCCTTCACTGACCGACTGACTGACTCACCGATTCCCTCACTGACTCCTTCACTGACCGACTGACTCACTGATTTACTGACTGACTGACTCACTACTAACTGATTTACAGACCGACTCACTGATTCCCTCACTGACTCTTTCACTGACCGACTGACTGACTCACTGATTTACTGACTGACTCACTGATTCCCTCACTGACTCTTTCACTGACCGACTGACTGACTCACTGATTTACTGACTGACTCATTCACTGACCGACTGACTGACTCACTGATTCCCTCACTGACTCCTTCACTGACCGACTGACTCACTGATTTACTGACTGACTGACTCACTGATTCCCTCACTGACTCCTTCACTGACCGACTGACTGACTCACTGATTTACTGACTGACTGACTCACTGATTCCCTCACTGACTCCTTCACTGACCGACTGACTGACTCACTGATTCCCTCACTGACTCCTTCACTGACCGACTGACTGACTCACTGATTCCCTCACTGACTCCTTCACTGACCGACTGACTGACTCACTGATTCCCTCACTGACTCCTTCACTGACCGATTCACTGACTCACTGATTTACTGACTGACTCATTCACTGACCGACTGACTGACTCACTGATTTACTGACTGACTGATTCACTGATTTACTGACTCACTGATTCCCTCACTGACTGACTCACTGATTTACTGACTGATTTACTGACTGACTCACTAACTAATTTACTGATCGACTCACTGATTCCCTCACTGACTCCTTCACTGACCGACTGACTGACTCACTGATTTACTGACTGACTCCCTCACTGACTCCTTCACTGACCGACTGACTGACTCACTGATTTACTGACCGACTCACTGATTCCCTCACTGACTCCTTCACTGACCGACTGACTGACTCACTGATTTACTGACTGACTGACTCACTGACTCCTTCACTGACCGACTCACTGATTCCCTCACTGACTGACTCACTGATTTACTGACTGACTGACTCACTAACTGATTTACTGACTGACTCACTGATTTACTGACCGACTCACTGATTCCCTCACTGACTGACTCACTGATTTACTGACTGACTCACTGATTCCCTCACTGACTGACTCACTGATTCCCTCACTGACTCCTTCACTGACCGACTCACTGATTCCCTCACTGACTGACTCACTGATTTACTGACTGACTGACTCACTAACTGATTTACTGACTGACTCACTGATTCCTTCACTGACCGACTCACTGACTCATTCACTGACCGACTCACTGATTCCCTCACTGACTGACTCATCGATTTACTGACTGACTCACTGATTCCCTCACTGACTGACTCACTGATTCCCTCACTGACTCCTTCACTGACCGACTCACTGATTCCCTCACTGACTGACTCACTGATTCCCTCACTGACTCATTCACTGACCGACTCACTGATTCCCTCACTGACTGACTCATCGATTTACTGACTGACTCACTGATTCCCTCACTGACTGACTCACTGATTCCCTCACTGACTCCTTCACTGACCGACTCACTGATTCCCTCACTGACTGACTCACTGATTTACTGACTGACTCACTGATTCCCTCACTGACTGACTCACTGATTCCCTCACTGACTGACTCACTGATTTACTGACTGACTGACTCACTAACTGATTTACTGACTGACTCACTGATTTACTGACTGACTCACTGATTCCCTCACTGACTGACTCACTGATTTACTGACTGACTCACTGATTCCCTCACTGACTGACTCACTGATTCCCTCACTGACTCCTTCACTGACCGACTCACTGATTCCCTCACTGACTGACTCACTGATTTACTGACTGACTGACTCACTAACTGATTTACTGACTGACTCACTGATTCCTTCACTGACCGACTCACTGACTCATTCACTGACCGACTCACTGATTCCCTCACTGACTGACTCATCGATTTACTGACTGACTCACTGATTCCCTCACTGACTGACTCACTGATTCCCTCACTGACTCCTTCACTGACCGACTCACTGATTCCCTCACTGACTGACTCACTGAGTCCTTCACTGACCGACTCACTGACTCATTCACTGACCGACTCACTGATTCCCTCACTGACTGACTCATCGATTTACTGACTGACTCACTGATTCCCTCACTGACTGACTCACTGATTCCCTCACTGACTCCTTCACTGACCGACTCACTGATTCCCTCACTGACTGACTCACTGATTTACTGACTGACTCACTGATTCCCTCACTGACTGACTCACTGATTCCCTCACTGACTGACTCACTGATTTACTGACTGACTCACTGATTCCCTCACTGACCGACTCACTGACTCATTCACTGACCGACTCACTGATTCCCTCACTGACTGACTCATCGATTTACTGACTGACTCACTGATTCCCTCACTGACTGACTCACTGATTCCCTCACTGACTCCTTCACTGACCGACTCACTGATTCCCTCACTGACTGACTCACTGATTCCTTCACTGACCGACTCACTGACTCATTCACTGACCGACTCACTGATTCCCTCACTGACTGACTCATCGATTTACTGACTGACTCACTGATTCCCTCACTGACTCCTTCACTGACCGACTCACTGATTCCCTCACTGACTGACTCACTAATTGATTCACTGACTGACTCACTGATTCCCTCACTGACTCATTCACTGACCGACTCACTGACTGACTCACTGGTTTACTGACTGACTCACTAAATGATTTACTGACTGACTCACTGATTCCCTCACTGACTCATTCATGACTGATTCCCTGATTCTCTCACTGACTCCACTAAGACTCTTTGACTCACCGATTCCCTGACTGACTCACCCTTATTGATTCACTGACTGACTCACTTGACCAATACCGTTAATTGACTCTCTGATTCCCTGACTGACCCACTTGCTCGATACATTAACTGACTCACTGATTCCTGATTGATACTCTAACTGACTCACTTGGTCGATACCCTGACTGACTCACTGATTCCCTTACTGACTCACTGATTCCCTGACTGACTCTCTGACTGACTCACTTTTTCCTTGATTGATTCCCTTATTGATTCCCTGACTGACTCAATGTTTCCCTGATTGACTCTCTTATTGATTCCCTGACTCTCTGATTGATTCCCTGACTCTCTGATTGATTCCCTGACTCTCTGATGATTCCCTGACTCGGTTGTGAACCATGTGACTCGGTGTGGGCGTGGTTGCTCGAACCTTGGTGCCTCAGCTCCTCCTCCTCTTTGTTGAACGGCGGTAACTCGGGCCACGGGGGGCGGGACAGAGACGTCTGCGGAACAAAACTGACAGAACAAACACGAGTCATGTCTCGCTAGAACAAGGGGGCGTGTCCTAACTTATAAACGCTGGAACAAGGGGGCGTGTCCTAACTTATAGACGCCGGAACAAGGGGGCGTGTCCTAACTTATAGACGCCGGAACAAGGGGGCGTGTCCTAACTTATAGATGCTGGAACAAGGGGGCGTGTCCTAACTTATAGACGCTGGAACAAGTGGGCGTGTCCTAACTTATAGACGCTGGAACAAGGGGGCGTGTCTTAACTTAGACAATGGAACAAGTGGGCGGGTTTTAACTTATAGACGCTGGAACAAGGGGGCGTGTCCAAACTTAGACAATGGGACAAGAGGGCGTGTCCTAACAGACGCTGGAACAAGGGGGCGTGTCCTAACTTATAGACGCTGGAACAAGGGGGCGTGTCCAAACTTATAGACGCTGGAACAAGGGGGCGTGTCCTAACATAGGCGCTGGAACAAGGGGGCGTGTCTTAACTTAGACAATGGAACAAGTGGGCGGGTTTTAACTTATAGACGCTGGAACAAGGGGGCGTGTCCTAACTTATAGATGCTGGAACAAGTGGGCGTGTCCTAACTTATAGACGCTGGAACAAGTGGGCGTGTCCTAACTTATAGACGCTGGAACAAGGGGGCGTGTCCTAACTTATAGACGCTGGAACAAGGGGGCGTGTCCTAACTTATAGACGCTGGAACAAGGGGGCGTGTCCTAACTTATAGACATTGGAACAAGTGGGCGTGTCCTAACTTGAAGACAATGGAACAAGGGGGCGTGTCCTAACTTATAGACGATGGAACAAGGGGGCGTGTCCTAACTTATAAACGCTGGAACAAGGGGGCGTGTCCTAACTTAGACGCTGGAACAAGGGGGCGTGTCCTAACTTAGACGCTGGAACAAGTGGGCGTGTCCTAACTTATAAACGCTGGAACAAGGGGGCGTGTCCTAACTTATAAACGCTGGAACAAGGGGCGTGTCCTAACTTTTAGACGCTGAAACAAGGGGGCGTGTCCTAACTTATAGACGCTGGAACAAGGGGGCGTGTCCTAACTTATAGACGCTGGAACAAGGGGGCGTGTCTTAACTTAGACAATGGAACAAGTGGGCGGGTCTCAACTTATAGACGCTGGAACAAGGGGGCGTGTCCTAACTTATAAACGCTGGAACAAGGGGGCGTGTCCTAACTTAGACGCTGGAACAAGGGGGCGTGTCCTAACTTAGACGCTGGAACAAGTGGGCGTGTCCTAACTTATAGACAATGGAACAAGTGGGCGTGTCTTAACTTATAGACAATGGAACAAGGGGGCGTGTCTTAACTTATAAAAAAAATGGGACAAGTGGGCGTGTCCTAACTTATAGACAATGGAACAAGGGGGCGTGTCCTAACTTAGACAATGGAACAAGTGGGCGTGTCTTAACTTATAGACAATGGGATGAGTGGGCGTGTCTTAACTTAGACAATGGAACAAGGGGGCGTGTCTTAACTTATAAAAAATGGGACAAGTGGGCGTGTCCTAACTTAGACAATGGAACAAGTGGGCGTGTCCTAACTTAGACAATGGAACAAGTGGGCGTGTCTTAACTTATAGACAATGGGATGAGTGGGCGTGTCTTAACTTAGACAATGGAACAAGTGGGCGTGTCTTAACTTATAGACGCTGGAAAAAGTGGGCGTGTCCTAACTTATAGACGCTGGAACAAGTGGGCGTGTCCTAACTTATAGACGCTGGAACAAGTGGGCGTGTCCTAACTTATAGACGCTGGAACAAGTGGGCGTGTTTTAACTTATAGACAATGGGACAAGGGGCGTGTCCTAACTTAGACAATGGAACAAGTGGGCGTGTCCTAACTTATAAAAATGGGACAAGTGGGCGTGTCCCAACTTAGACAATGGAACAAGTGGGCGTGTCTTAACTTATAGACTAGGAACAAGTGGGCGGGTTTTAACTTATACACAATGGGACAAGGGGGCGTGTCTTAACTTATAAAAAATAACTTATAGACGCTTATATAACTTATAGACGCTGGAACAAGTGGGCGTGTCCTAACTTATAGACGCTGGAACAAGTGGGCGTGTCCTAACTTATAGACGCTGGAACAAGTGGGCGTGTCCTAACTTATAGACGCTGGAACAAGTGGGCGTGTCCTAACTTATAGACGCTGGAACAAGTGGGCGTGTCCTAACTTATAGACGCTGGAACAAGGGGGCGTGTCTTAACTTAGACAATGGAACAAGTGGGCGGGTTTTAACTTATAGACGCTGGAACAAGGGGGCGTGTCCAAACTTAGACAATGGGACAAGAGGGCGTGTCCTAACAGACGCTGGAACAAGGGGGCGTGTCCTAACTTATAGACGCTGGAACAAGGGGGCGTGTCCAAACTTATAGACGCTGGAACAAGGGGGCGTGTCCTAACATAGGCGCTGGAACAAGGGGGCGTGTCCTAACTTATAGACGCTGGAACAAGGGGGCGTGTCCTAACTTATAGACGCTGGAACAAGGGGGCGTGTCCAAACTTAGACAATGGGACAAGAGGGCGTGTCCAAACGTATAGACGCTGGAACAAGGGGGCGTGTCCTAAGTTATAGACGCTGGAACAAGAGGGCGTGTCCTAACTTAGAGACGCTGGAACAAGGGGGCGTGTCCTAACTTATAGACGCTGAAACAAGGGGGCGTGTCCTAACATAGGCGCTGGAACAAGGGGGCGTGTCTTAACTTAGACAATGGAACAAGTGGGCGTGTCCTAACTTATAGACGCTGGAACAAGGGGGCGTGTCCTAACTTATAGACGCTGGAACAAGGGGGCGTGTCCTAACTTATAGACGCTGGAACAAGGGGGCGTGTCCTAAGTTATAGACGCTTGAACAAGTGGGCGTGTCCTAACTTAGACAATGGAGCAAGGGGGCGTGTCCCAACTTATAGACGGGCGTGTCTTAACTTATAGACGCTGGAACAAGGGGGCGTGTCCTAACTTATAGATGCTGGAACAAGGGGCGTGTCCTAACTTATAGACGCTGGAACAAGGGGGCGTGTCCTAACTTATAGACGCTGGAACAAGGGGGCGTGTCCTAACTTATAGACAATGGGACAAGTGGGCGTGTCCTAACTTATAGACAATGGAACAAGTGGGCGGGTTTTAACTTATAGACGCTGGAACAAGGGGGCGTGTCCTAACTTATAGACGCTGGAACAAGGGGGCGTGTCCTAACTTATAGACGCTGGAACAAGGGGGCGTGTCCTAACTTATAGACACTGGAACAAGGGGGCGTGTCCTAACTTATAGACGCTGGAACAAGTGGGCGTGTCCTAACTTAGACAATAGAACAAGTGGGTGTGTCTTAACTTACAGACGCTGGAACAAGGGGGCGTGTCCTAACTTATAGACGCTGGAACAAGGGGGCGTGTCCTAACTTAGACAATGGAACAAGGGGGCGTGTCCTAACTTATAGACGCTGGAACAAGGGGGCGTGTCCTAACTTATAGACACTGGAACAAGGGGGCGTGTCCTAACTTATAGACGCTGGAACAAGTGGGCGTGTCCTAACTTAGACAATGGAACAAGTGGGTGTGTCTTAACTTACAGACAATGGAACAAGGGGGCGTGTCCTAACTTATAGACGCTGGAACAAGGGGGCGTGTCCTAACTTAGACAATGGAACAAGGGGGCGTGTCCTAACTTATAGACGCTGGAACAAGGGGGCGTGTCCTAACTTATAGACGCTGGAACAAGTGGGCGTGTCTTAACTTATAGACACTGGAACAAGGGGGCGTGTCCTAACTTATAGACGCTGGAACAAGTGGGCGTGTCCTAACTTAGACAATGGAACAAGTGGGCGGGTTTTAACTTATAGACGCTGGAACAAGTGGGCGTGTCCTAACTTATAGACGCTGGAACAAGGGGGCGTGTCTTAACTTATAGACGCTGGAACAAGTGGGCGTGTCCTAACTTATAGACTAGGAACAAGTGGGCGTGTCTTAACTTATAGACGCTGGAACAACTAACTTATGTCTTATATAGACACTGGAACAAGGGGGCGTGTCCTAACTTATAGACGCTGGAACAAGTGGGCGTGTCCTAACTTATAGACTAGGAACAAGTGGGCGTGTCTTAACTTATAGACGCTGGAACAAGGGGGCGTGTCCTAACTTATAGACGCTGGAACAAGGGGGCGTGTCCTAACTTATAGACGCTGGAACAAGGGGGCGTGTCCTAACTTATAGACGCTGGAACAAGTGGGCGTGTCTTAACTTATAGACGCTGGAACAAGGGGGCGTGTCCTAACTTATAGACGCTGGAACAAGGGGGCGTGTCCTAACTTATAGACGCTGAAACAAGTGGGCGTGTCCTAACTTATAGACGCTGGAAACAAGGGGGCGTGTGTCCTAACTTATAGACGCTGGAACAAGTGGGCGGGTTTTGTCCTAACTTATAGACGCTGGAACAAGGGGGCGTGTCCTAACTTATAGACGCTGGAACAAGGGGGCGTGTCCTAACTTATAGACGCTGGAACAAGGGGGCGTGTCCTAACTTAGAGACGCTGGAACAAGTGGGCGTGTCCTAACTTATAGACAATGGAACAAGGGGGCGTGTCCTAACTTATAGACGCTGGAACAAGGGGGCGTGTCCTAACTTATAGACGCTGGAACAAGGGGGCGTGTCCTAACTTATAGACGCTGGAACAATTGGGCGTGTCCTAACTTATAGACAATGGAACAAGTGGGCGTGTCCTAACTTAGACAATGGAACAAGTGGGTGTGTCCTAACTTATAGACGCTGGAACAAGGGGGCGTGTCCTAACTTATAGACGCTGGAACAAGGGGGCGTGTCCTAACTTATAGACAATGGAACAAGTGGGCGGGTTTTAACTTATACACAATGGGACAAGGGGGCGTGTCTTAACTTATAAAAATGGGACAAGTGGGCGTGTCCTAACTTAGACAATGGAACAAGTGGGCGTGTCCAAACTTAGACAATGGGATGAGTGGGCGTGTCTTAACTTAGACAATGGAACAAGTGGGCGTGTCTTAACTTAGACAATGGAACAAGGGGGCGTGTCCTAACTTAGACAATGGAACGAGGGGGCGTGTCTTAACTTAGACAATGGAACGAGGGGGCGTGTCCTAACTTATAAAAAATGGAACGAGGGGGCGTGTCCTAACTTTGGAGCGGTGCTGTAGATGGTGGATTTGTACCTGGAGGGAAAGACGGTGACCTCATCTCTCTGACAGAGTGTGATGTGAGGCCATGAACATCCTGAAACACTTAGACAATGGAACACACACGTGTCCACAACTTAACATGCAAAAACACACACACAGGGGGCGTGTCACTAACACACATAACACAAAACACACACACACACACACGAGGGGGGGCACACACACACACACACACACAGCGGTGCTGTAGATGGTGGATTTGTACCTGGAGGGAAAGACGGTGACCTCATCTCTCTGACAGAGTGTGATGTGAGGACCTGAACATCCTGAAACACACACACACACACACACACAAACACACACACACATACACACACACAAACACATACACATTAACACACAAACACACACACACACATTAACGCAAAAACACACACACACACACACACACACTGCTTTAAAACAGTAGCTACTAAATCAATGTGTGTGTGAGAGTGTCGGTGTGTGTGTGTGAGTGTGTATGAGTGTGTGTGTGTCTGAGTGTGTATGTGTGTGAGTGTGTGTGTGTGTATGTGTGTGTGTGTATGAGTATGTTTGTCTGTGAGTGTGTATGTGTGTGTGTGAGTATGTGTGTGTGTGTGTGTATGAGTGTGTGTGTGTATGAGTATGTTTGTCTGTGAGTGTGTATGTGTGTGTGTGTGTATGTGTGTGTATGTGTGTGTGTGTGTGTGTGTGTGTGTGTATGTTTGTCTGTGTGTGTGTATGTGTGTGTGTGTATGTATGTGTGAGTGTGTGTGTATGTGTGTGTGTGTGTATGTGTGTGTGTGTGTTGTATGTGTGTGTGTGTGTATGTGTGTGTGTGTGTATGTGTGTGTGTGTGTGTGTGTGTGTGTGAGTGTGTATGTTGTGTGTGAGTGTTTTGTGTGTGTGTGTGTATGTGTGGTGTGTGTGTGTATGTGTGTGTGTGTGGTGATGTGTTGTGTGAGTGTGATGTGTGTGTGAGTGTGGTGTGTGTGTGTATGTGTGTGTTGAGTGTGTGTGTGTCTGAAGTGTGTATGAGTGTGTATGTGTGTGTGCGTGTGTGTGTGTGTGTGTATGTGTGTGTGTATGTGTATGTGTGTGTGTGAGTGTGTATGTGTGTGTGAGTGTATGTGTGTGTGTGTGTGTATGAGTGTATGTGTATCAGTGCTGTAAGAAAAACCGGACGCTCATCTGTCTGTGTAATTTTGAGTAATTTAATGGTATGAACTGTGTCTTGTATTTTGGCGCCACCTTGTGACGATTCCAACAACTCATGTTTCAACTGCACTCATTGTGTATGAGTAATCCTCTATGTGGTGTGGAGTGTGTATGTGTGTGAGCAGATGTACCCAGTGACAGGGTGTATCTAGTATCGCGTTTGGACACACTCACTACACTGTTATATGTGTGGCAATTATGAGTATTTTGTCCTGTGAATGTGTATAAGTGGACTGTGCAGGAAAGTGTGTGAACCCGGAGTGTGTGTGGACAACATGTGTGTGAGTTGGGGGATGTAACATTCACCACACAATATGGGTGCAGTTTAGCACATCCGTGTCACCTTGTATCCATGTTGTGTTGTGTGTATGGAGGTGTGAAACCGGAGTGCCCGGAGGAAACCCACGCAGTGGGGAGTGTGTGTGTGTGTGTATCAGCGCTGTAAGAAAAACCGACGCTCATCTCTCTTCATAATTTTAATTTAATAAAACAAATGAACTTAATCTTGTGTTTTGGCGCCACCTTGTGACGATTCCACAACTCACAGCTTCAACTGCACTCATTTATTCACTTAATCCTCTATAAGGGTCGTGGAGGGGGAGTGGGCAGATACACCCAGGACAGGGGGGCAATCTATCGCTGGACACACTCACTCACACTTTATATGGGGCAATTTGGAGAACTCAATTGACCTTGAATCCATGTTTTTGGACTGTGCAGGAAAGTGGAGAACCCGGAGGAAATCCACGTGGACAACATGGAAACTCCACCCAGATTGGGATTTAACATTCACACACAATATGGGGCAATTTAGCACATCCGATTCACCTTGAATCCATGTTTTTGGACTGTATGGAGGAAACTGGAGAACCCGGAGGAAACCCACGCAGACACGGGGAGAACATGCAAACTCCACGGCACGGTGGCTTAGTGCTTAAGCATGTTCTCCTCTCCATACTAGTGGTGAATGTTCGAATCCCCATCTGGGTGGAGTTTGCATGTTCCTCCCCGTGTCCGCGTGGGGTTTCCTCCGGGTTCTCCCGTTTCCTCCCACAGTCCAAAAAAACATGGATTCAAGGTGAATCGGATGCGCTAAATTGCCCCATATAGTGTGTTTATGTTGAATCCCAATCTGGGTGGAGTTTGAATGTCCTCCCCGTGTCCGCGTGGGTTTCCTCCGGGTTCTCCGGTTTCCTCCCACAGTCCAAAAACATGGATTCAAGGTGAATCGGATGCGCTAAATTGCCCCATATAGTGTGTGTGTGTTGAATCCCAATCTGGGTGGAGTTTGAATGTCCTCCCCGTGTCCGCGTGGGTTTCCTCCGGGTTCTCCGGTTTCCTCCCACAGTCCAAAAACATGGATTCAAGGTGAATCGGATGCGCTAAATTGCCCCATATAGTGTGTGAATGTTAAATCCCCATCTGGGTGGAGATTGCATGTTCTCCCCGCGTCGGTTTCCTCCAGGTTCTCCGCTTTCCTCCCACAGTCCAAGAACATGTATTCAAGGTGAATCGGATGTGCTAAATTGCCCCATATAGTGTGTGAATGTTAAATCCCAATCTGGGTGGAGTTTCCATGTTCTCCCCGCGTCCGTGTGGGTTTCCTCCGGGTTCTCCGGTTTCCTCCCACAGTCCAAGAACATGGATTCAAGGTGAATCGGATGTGCTAAATTGCCCCATATAGTGTGTGTACGTTGAATCCCCATCTGGGTGGAGTTTGCATGTTCTCCCCGCGTCCGCGTAGGTTTCCTCCGGGTTCTCTGCTTTCCTCCCACAGTCCAAGAACATGGATTCAAGGTGAATCGGATGTGCTAAATTGCCCCATATATTGTGTAAATGTTAAATCCCAATCTGGGTGGAGTTTGCATGTTCGCCCCGCGTCCGTGTGGTTTTCCTCCGGGTTCTCCGGTTTCCTCCCACAGTCCAAGAACATGGATTCAAGGTGAATCGGATGCGCTAAATTGCCCCATATAGTGTGTGTATGTTGAATCCCCATCTGGGTGGAGTTTGCATGTTCTCCCCATGTCCGCGTGGGTTTCCTCCGGGTTCTCCGGTTTCCTCCCACAGTCCAAGAACATGTATTCAAGGTGAATCGGATGTGCTAAATTGCCCCATATAGTGTGTGAATGTTAAATCCCAATCTGGGTGGAGTTTCCATGTTCTCCACGCGTCCGTGTGGATTTCCTCAGGGTTCTCCGCTTTCCTCCCACAGTCCAAAAACATGGATTCAAGGTGAATCGGATGCGCTAAATTGCCCCATATAGTGTGTAAATGTTAAATCCCAATCTGGGTGGAGTTTGCATGTTCTCCCCGCGTCCGCGTGGGTTTCCTCCGGGTTCTCCGCTTTCCTCCCACAGTCCAAGAACATGTATTCAAGGTGAATCGGATGTGCTAAATTGCCCCATATAGTGTGTGAATGTTAAATCCCAATCTGGGTGGAGTTTGCATGTTCTCCACGTGTCCACGTGGGTTTCCTCCGGGTTCTCCGCTTTCCTCCCACAGTCCAAGAACATGTATTCAAGGTGAATCGGATGTGCTAAATTGCCCCATATAGTGTGTGTATGTTGAATCCCAATCTAGGTGGAGTTTGCATGTTCTCTCCGCGTCCGCGTGAGTTTCCTCTGGGTTCTCTGCTTTCCTTCCAGTCCAAAAACATGGATTCAAGGTGAATCGGATGTGCTAAATTGCCCCATATATTGTGTAAATGTTAAATCCCAATCTGGGTGGAGTTTCCATGTTCTCCCCGCGTCCGTGTGGGTTTCCTCTGGGTTCTCCGCTTTCCTCCCACAGTCCAAGAACGTGGATTCAAGGTGAATCGGATGCGCTAAATTGCCCCATATAGTGTGTGTATGTTGAATCCCAATCTGGGTGGAGTTTCCATGTTTCCCCGCGTGTTGGGTTTTCCTCCCCAGTCCAACAACATGTGGTCCACGTGGGTTTCCTTTCTCCGCTGAATTTCAGAGGGTAAAATTCGGAGCGTTTAGTGTGTGTATGTTGAATCCGCTGTTCCTCCCACGGTTCTCCGTTTCCAAAAAAACATGTATTCAAGGTAAATCGGATGCGCTAAATTGCCCCATATAGTGTGTGTATGTTGAATCCCAATCTGGGTGGAGTTTCCATGTTCTCCCCGTGTCCGTGTGTGTTTCTTCCGGGTTCTCCGGTTTCCTCCCACAGTCCAAAAACATGGATTTAAGGTGAATTGAGTTCTCCAAATTGCCCCATATAGAGTGTGTGTGAGCCCAGTGATATATTGGCGTCCTGTCCTGGGTGTATCTGCCCAGCGCCCGAAACGTTCTCCCCTGGATGGACATGGAGAACCCCCCCCCCCCTGCAACCCTAATAGAGGACAAAGCTGAAGATAATGGATGGAATCCAAGAACATGTATTCAAGGTGAATCGGATGTGCTAAATTGCCCCATATAGTGTGTGAATGTTAAATCCCGATCTGGTTGGAGTTTGCATGTTCTCCCCCCCCCCCCCCCCTTCCCCGCGCGACCCTAATAGAGGATAAAGATTGTAAAATGTAACAGAGGATGAATCGGAACCCCGAATATCAGAACCCGACCCCCCCTCTCACCACAACAACATTCAGAAGCGACCCATGACGTCATGCGTTTGCGTTTACGAGTTTAAGGACTTTAAATGATTGAAATATTAATTATATTAATTCATATTAATTATGAAAACAATTTTAAATCATAAAACCCAAATCTCGTTCCCTTCAAGCCCAGCAGCGCGAGATCCCAAGTCTCGCGATAGTTCGCGTTCTGCGGGATTTCCGAACCCATGCGTCTGTGACCTGAACATTCACAATTATAACAACACAATTTAATTAAATCACACAAACTAAAGACCGACGTCACCTAATGAGGACCTAATTATCCATTTAAATCATTAATTAGTCATAATTACATAATATTAGTCCTTGACTTCTAAATTCAACTGAAATATATTTTTTTTATTTTTTTTCTATATAAGACTCTAAAAACATTAATATTGTTATTTAAACGAAACGTACGATTTGTTCGCTGAACGGGAGACAAAAGCCGGGAGTTTAGTTTCCAACACGACCGCAACATTTGTCTGCTCTTCTGCACCAACGTCGCCATGTTTCAGCCGGCGGAGGGACTTCAAAATAAAAGTCTCTAGCGAGCGTCTGCTACTAATACAATCTCACGTTCTGATTTGTTCTAACACTAATTAATTAATTAATTCATTCATTCATTATCTTCTGCTTTATCCTCTATTAGGGTCGCGGGGGGGGGGGGGGGTTCCCCATGCCCATCCAGGGGAGAACGTCTCGGGCGCTGGGCAGATACACCCAGGACAGGGGGGCAATCTATCACTGGACACACACTCACTCACACAGACATACTCTATATGGGGCAATTTGGAGAATTCAATTGACTTGATCCATGTTTTTGGACTGTGGGAGGAAACCGGAGAACCCGGAGGAA
>JAFMOC010001007.1:22500-27500 GCA_019802505.1 Corydoras sp. C115 | reverse complement strand
TTTATGTACAGAGGATCACACTGAACACACACACAAACACACACACACACACACAAACAGTGTGATCCTCTGTACATAAAGTGTGTGTGTGTGTGCTTGTGTTAGTGTGTGTGTGTGTTGATTGTGATCCTCTGCTGATTGGTGTGTGTGTGTGTGTGTGTGTGTGTGTGTTGATTGTGATCCTCTGCTGATTGGTGTGTGTGTGTGTGTGTGTGTGGTGTTTGTCTGTTTGTGTGTGTGTTGATTGTGATCCTCTGCTGATTGGTGTGTGTGTGTGTGTGTGTGTGTGTGTGTGTGTTGATTGTGATCCTCTGCTGATTGGTGTGTGTGTGTGTGTGTTTGTGAGTGTGTGTGTGTTTGTCTGTTTGTGTGTGTGTGTGTTGATTGTGATCCTCTGCTGATTGGTGTGTGTGTGTGTGTTTGTGAGTGTGTGTGTGTTTGTCTGTTTGTGTGTGTGTGTGTGTTGATTGTGATCCTCTGCTGATTGGTGTGTGTGTGAGTGTGTGTGTGTCTGTGTGTGTGTGTGTGTGTGTGTTGATTGTGATCCTCTGCTGATTGGTGTGTGTGTGTGTGTGTTTGTCTGTTTGTGTGTGTGTTGATTGTGATCCTCTGCTGATTGGTGTGTGTGGTGTTGTGTGATCTGTGTGTTGGTGGTTGATGTGTGTGTGTGTGTGGTGTGTGTTGTTGTGATCCTCTGCTGATGGTGTGTGTGTGTGTGTGTGTGTGTGTGTGTGTGTTGATGGTTGATCCTCTGAGTGATTGGTGTGTGTGTGTGTGTTGTGTGAGTGTTGGTGTGTGTGTTTGTCTGTTTGTTGGTGTGTGTGTTGATTGTGATGTTCTGCTGATTGTGTGTGTGTGTGTGTGTGGTGTGTGTGTGGTTTGTCTGAGTGTTGTGTGTGTGTGTGTGTTGATTGTGATGTTGTGCTGATTGGTGTGTGGTGTGTGTGTTGGTGATTGTGATCCTCTGCTGATTGGTGGTGTTGTGTGATGTGTGTTGTGGTGTGTGCTGTGGTTGTGTGTGTGTTGGTGGTGTGTGGTGGTTGATTGAGTGATCCTCTGCTGATTGGTGGTGTGATGTGTGTGTGTGTGTGTGTGTGTGTGTCTGAGTGTGTGTGTGTTGATGGTTGTGATCTGAGTGTTGGTGGTGTGTGTTTGTGATCTGAGTGTTGTGTGTGTGTGGTTGATCTGTGTGTGTGTGTGTTGATGGTTGATCCTGAGCTGATTGGTGTGTGTGTGTGTGTGTTTGATCTGAGTTTGTGTGTGTGTGTGTGTGGTGGTTGATCTGAGTGTTGGTGCTGTTGGTGGTTGATGTGAGTGTTGGTGGTGTGTGTGTGTGTGATTGTTGATCTCTCTGCTGATTGGTGTGTGTGTGTGTTGTCTGAGTGTGGTGTGTGGTGTTGGTGTTGATCTGAGTGTTGTGTGTGTGTTGATTGTGGTTGATCTGAGTGTTGGTGTGTGTGTGGTGGTTGATGTGAGTGTTGGTGTGTGTGGTGGTGATTGATGTGTGTGTGTGTGTGTGTGTGTGTGTGTGTTGATTGTGATCCTCTGTTGGTGTGTGTGTGTGGTTGATCTGAGTGTTGGTGGTGTGTGTGGTTGTCTGAGTGTTTTGTGTGTGTGTGGTGTTGATCTGTGATGGTGGTGCTGATTGATCTGTGTGTGTGTGTGTGTGTGGTGTTTGATCTGAGTGTTGTGTGTGTGTGTGTGTGTTGATCTGAGTGATGGTGTTGTGCTGATCTGGTGTGTTGTGGTGTTAGTGTGTTGATCTGAGTGTTGTGTGTGTGGTGGTTGATCTGAGTGTTGGTGGTGTGTGTGGTTGATCTGAGTGTTGGTGGTGTTGGTGGTTGATCTGAGTGTTGGTGGTGTTGATTGTTGATCTGAGTTGTTGCTGGTGGTTGATCTGAGTGTTGTGTGTGTGGTGTGTTGATCTGAGTGTGTGGTGGTGCTGGTGTCTGATCTGAGTTGTTGTGTGTGTTGTGGTTGATGAGTGTTGGTGTGTTTGTGGTTGATCTGAGTGTTGGTGGTGTTGGTGGTTGATCTGAGTGTTGGTGGTGTGGTGGTTGATGTTGATGTGTTGGTGGTGTGTTGTGGTTGATCTGAGTGTTGGTGGTGCTGGTGGTTGATCTGAGTGTGTGTGTTGTGGTTGATCTGAGTGTTGTGTGTGTTGATTGGTGATCTGAGTGTTGGTGTGTGGTGTGTTGATCTGAGTGTTGGTGGTGTTGGTGGTTGATCTGAGTGTTGGTGGTGTGGTGGTTGATCTGAGTGTTGGTGGTGTGTGGTTGATCTGAGTGTGGTGGTGTGTGGTTGATCTGAGTGTTGGTGTGTGGTGGTTGATCTGAGTGTTGTGTGTGTTGTGTGGTTGATCTGAGTGTTGGTGGTGCTGGTGGTTGATCTGAGTGTTGGTGGTGTGGTGGTTGATCTGATCTGTTGTGTTGGTGGTGATCTGTGTGTGGTGTGTGTTGATCTGATGTTGGTGGTGCTGGTGGTGTGATCTGAGTGTTGGTGGTGTGTGTGGTTGATCTGAGTGTTGGTGTGTGTGGTGGTTGTTGATCTGAGTGTTGGTGGTGTGTTGTGTGGTTTGATCTGAGTGTTGGTGTGTGTGGTGTGTGTTGATCTGAGTGTTGGTGTGTTGGTGGTTGATCTCTGAGTGTTGGTGGTGTGCTGGTGGTTGATCTGAGTGTTGGTGTGTGGTGGTTGATCTGAGTGTGTGGTGTGTGTGATGTGATCTGAGTGTTGGTGGTGTGTGGTGATCTGAGTGTTGGTGTGTGTTGGTGGTTGATCTGAGTGTTGGTGTGTGGTGTTGATTGTGGTGTCCTCTGTGTTGATCTGAGTGTGTGGTGTGTGTGGTGGTTGATCTGAGTGTTGGTGTGTTGGTGGTTGATCTGAGTGTTGGTGGTGTGTGTGTGTGGTTGATCTGAGTGTTGGTGTGTGTGTGGTGTTGATCCTGAGTGTTGGTGGTGTGGTGGTTGATCTGAGTGTTGGTGGTGTTGGTGGTTGATCTGAGTGTTGGTGGTGTGTGGTGGTTGATCTGAGTGTTGTGTGTGTTGGTGGTTGATCTGAGTGTTGGTGGTGCTGGTGGTTGATGTGTTCCTGAGTGTTGGTGTGTGTGTGTGTTGATGTGAGTGTGTGTGTGTGTGATGGTTGATCTGAGTGTTGGTGTGGTGTGGTGTTGATCTGAGTGTTGGTGGTGCTGGTGGTTGATCTGAGTGTTGGTGATGGTGTTGGTGGTTGATCTGAGTGTTGGTGGTGTTGGTGGTTGATCTGAGTGTTGGTGGTGTTGGTGGTTGATCTGAGTGATTGGTGTGTGGTGGTTGTGTGTGTGTGTGTGTGTGTGTTGATCTGATGTCTGCTGTTGGTGTGTGTGATCTGTGTGTTTGTGTGTTGTGTTGTGTTGATCTGAGTGTTGTGTGTGTGGTGGTTGATCTGTGTGTGTGTGTGTGTGTGTGGTTGATTGTGATCCTCTGCTGATTGGTGTGTGTGTGTGTGTGGTTGTGTGTGTGTGTTGGTGGTGATGGTGGTGATCTGAGTGTGGTGTGTGTGTGTGTGTGATCTGAGTGTGTGTGTGTGTTGGTGGTGTGATCCTCTGCTGTTGGTTGTGTGTGTGTGTGATGTGAGTGTGTGTGTGTGTGTGATTGTGATCCTCTGCTGTTGGTGGTGTGTGGTGTGTGAGTGTGTGTGTGTGTGTGGTTGATCTGAGTGTTGGTGGTGCCTGGTTGATCTGATGTGGTGTGGTGTGGTGGTGATCTGTGTGTTGGTGGTGTGGTGGTGTGTGTGATTGTGGTGGTGCTGGTGGTTGATCTGGTGTGTGTGTGTGTGGTTGATCTGAGTGTGTGTGGTGTGTGGTTGTCTGATGTTGTGTGTTGGTTGATTGTGTTGGTGGTGTGGTTGATCTGAGTGTGTGTGTGTGTGTGTGAGTGTTGGTGTGTTGATGGTTGATCCTGAGCTGTTGGTGTGGTGTGTGTGTGTGTCTGTGTGTGTGTGTGTGTGTGTTGATCTGAGTGTTCTGCTGATTGGTGGTTGTGTGTGTGTGTGTGGTGTGTGTGTGTGTGTGTGTTGTGATCCTCTGCTGATTGGTCTGAGTGTGGTGGTGTGTGTGTTGTGAGTGTTGGTGTGTGATGGTTGATCCTGAGTGTGGTGGTGTGTGGTGTGTGTGTGTGTTGTGTCTGAGTGTTGGTGTGTGTGTGTGTTGTCTGAGTGTTGTGTGTGTGTGTGGTGATCTGAGTGTTGGTGTGTGTGTGTGTGTGTGTCTGTGTGTTGTGTGTGTGTGTGGTGATTGTGATCCTTGCTGATTGGTGTGTGTGTTGATGTGTGTGTGTGGTGTGTGATTGTTGATCCTCTGCTGATTGGTGGTGTGTGTGGTTGATGTGTGTGTGTGTGTGGTTGTGTGTGATGTGATCTGAGTGATTGGTGTGTGTGTGTGTGTTGTGTGTGTGTGTGTGTTGATTGTGATCCTCTGCTGATGTGGTGTGTGTGTGTTGTGTGTGTGTGTGTGTGTGTGGTTGATCTGATCCTCTGCTGGTGTGGTGTGTGTGATGTGTGTGTGTGTGTGTGTGTGTGTGTGTGTTGTCTGAGTGTTGTGATCCTCTGGTGATCTGAGTGTGTGGTGTGTGTGTGTGGATTGATCCTGAGTGTTGGTGTGTGTGTGTGTGTGTGATCTGTGTGTTGATTGTGATCCTCTGGTGATTGAGTGTGTGTGTGTGTGTGTGTTGTTGTGATCTCTGCTGATTGGTGGTGTGTGTGTGTGTGTGTGTGTGTGTGTGTGTTGATCCTCTGCTGATTGGTGTGTTTGTGTGTGTGTGTGTGTGTGTGTGTGTGAGTGTTGGTGATTGTGATCCTCTGTGATTGGTGTGTGTGTGTGTGTGTGTCTGTGTGTGTGTGTGTGGTGTTGATTGTGATCCTCTGCTGATTGGTGTGTGTGTGTGTGTGTTGTGTGTGTGTGTTGATTGTGATCCTCTGCTGATTGGTGGTGTTTGTGTGTGTGTCTGTGTGTGGTGTGTGTTGGA
>JAFMOC010001008.1:0-51350 GCA_019802505.1 Corydoras sp. C115 | reverse complement strand
GATAAAGCTTTATTAAAACCCCGGGCGGGTTTGCAGGGGTTTCAGCGCTCTTCCGCTCTCTCGTTCTGTTTCTTTTCACTTGACTAAAAAAATATTACAGCTATTTTTTTCCCCGTCATTTTCGGAAGGACGGTTAGCGGTCCTGCTCTGGTTCTAGTAAAACATGACGATGTGGGGGGGGTTCATCAGGCCTCCAGGGTTTGAGCGTGACGTGCCCGACGCGTCCGTTGGAACGGAAAAACAGGAGAACAAAAGAGAACGTTAAAGCTCGTCAATCTGCACCTTCAGTGTGAGAGGGTCTCTCTCCGTCACGAAAGGGTTAAACTGATGTGTTTATTCACAGAGGAGTGTCCACACACACACACACACACACATAATCTGGGTCGAGTTTCCATGTTGTAGGGTGGAGTACCTTAAAGAACCCTAAAAAACCATAAAGTACCTTAAATCACCCTGAAGAACCGTAAAAAACCATAAAGTACCAAAAATCACCCTAAAGAACCCTAAAATACCATAAAGTACCTAAAATCACCCTAAAGAACCCTAAAATACCATAAAGTACCTTAAAGAACCCTAAAATACCATGAAGTACCTTAAATCACCCTAAAGAACCCTAAAATACCATAAAGTACCTTAAAGAACCCTAAAGTACCTTAAATCACCCTAAAAAAACATAAAGTACCTTAAATCACCCTAGAATACCATAAAGTACCCTAAAGAACCTTAAAATACCATAAAGTTCTCTAAATCACCCGAATATACCATAAAGTTCCCTAAATCGACCTAAAGAACCCTAAAATACCCTAAAGAACTATAAAATACCATAAAGTTCCCTAAATCACCCTAATATAACAAAGTACCCTAAAGAACTCTAAAATACCATAAAGTTCCCTAAAGAACCCTAATATACCAAAAAGTACCCTAAAGAACTCTAAAATACCATAAAGTTTCCTAAATAACCCTAATATACCAAAAAGTACCCTAAAGAACTCTAAAATACCATAAAGTTTCCTAAATAACCCTAATACCATAAAGTACCCTAAAGAACTCTAAAATACCATAAAGAACCCTAATATACCAAAAAGTACCCTAAAGAACTCTAAAATACCATAAAGTTCTCTAAATCACCCGAATATACCATAAAGTTCCCTAAATCGACCTAAAGAACCCTAAAATACCCTAAAGAACTCTAAAATACCATAAAGTTCCCTAAATAACCCTAATATACCATAAAGTACCCTAAAGAACTCTAAAATACCATAAAGAACCCTAATATACCAAAAAGTACCCTAAAGAACTCTAAAATACCATAAAGTTCCCTAAATAACCCTAGTACCCTAAAGAACTCTAAAATACCATAAAGTTTCCTAAAACCCTACCATAAAGACCCTAAAGAACCCCATAATAATATACCAAAAAGTACCCTAAAGAACTCTAAAATACCATAAAGTTCCCTAAATAACCCTAATATACCATAAAGTACCCTAAAGAACCCTAGTACCCTAAAATAAAGTACCCTAAAATACCATAATGTTCCCTAAAGAACCATAAAGTACCCTAAATCACCCTAAAAAAACGTAAAGTTTCCTAAATCACCCTAAAGAACCTTAAAAAAACACACACACGCGCACACACACAATCTGGGTGGAGTTTCCATGTTCTCCCCGTGTCCATGTGGGTTTTCTCCGGGTTCTCCGGTTTCCTCCCACAGTCCAAAAACATGGATCAAGGATATTAGACAAAAGAATTTAATTCTTCTGAATATAGAGTGTGTCTGTGTGAGTGAGTGTGTGTCCAGCGATAGATTGGCGTCCTGTCCTGGGTGTATCTGCCCAGCGCCCGAAACGTTCTCCCCTGGATGTCTCCCCTGGACCCACGCACACACACACACTTCAGCCGTAGTAGTACTTGGTGAGACCGGGAATCGACCCGGGGACCTTCAGGTCGTTGAAGCTGGTTCCTGATCCACAAACCTGCTGACTTTCTAAAAGCTCTGATCTCTGAAATGTACAACGGTAAAGATGGAGGTTCTCATTATTCATGAACCCGGTTCTGTGTGTCATGGTCAGTCATACGGTCCCCTGGAGCTCTAAGGGACATGTTCTGTGCTGGGGCCATGAGTGCTACCTGCTTCAAACCCTCAACCTTATACAGTAGAGGTTCCTTGAGACTGTTCTGAGGAAACGTTCCCCTCATAAGCTCCTGCTTTTTTTGAGGGATGAGGGATCTGCTCAAGGAGGATGAGTCCCCCACTGAGTCTTGGTCCTCACAAGGTTTCTTCCTTAAATAACAACATAACAGAGTTTTGTCTTGCCGCTGTCGCAAGCGCTTTATAAATAAATAACTTGAACTTGATCTGCGTTCCATCAGCTGAACGACGTCCTCAACATCAGGATCACACGGAGCCTGTAGAACATCTCTATGTTTAGTTCATCTGTACACCCACACACAGGCCGGGTTCTAATGAGCGGGTGGGTGGAGGACTGGACCGTTGGTGAGGGAGCTCTGAGGGTGAAGCGCTTCTGCTTTTTCTTTGTTCTGTTTTTGTTTCTGGTTCCACCAGGTTCCTTTAATAACTGCAGCATTGCCACCTGCCTCGTATGTATTTATACGGTTCACAGTCGGAGTTCTCATTCAGCGTGGTGGAGGGGTTCACACGGGCGTTGGCGAGATGTTGAAGCGTGGTGGTGAGTCCGATCACGACGAGGTGGCTCTCATATATGATTTTCTGACCCTGAGCATCTTAAATCTTCTGTACTGAGTTCCCTTTCTTCATTTTTCTAAACGTTTCTGAATTAACCCTAAATTACCCTAAAGAACCCTAAAAAACATAAAGTACCTTAAATCACCCTAAAATACCATACAGTACCCTAAAATACCATAAAGTACCCTAAAGAACCATAAAATACCATAAATCACCCTAAAGAACCATAAAATACCATAAAGTACCCTAAAAAAAACAAAGTACCTTAAATCACCCTAAAATACCATAAATCACCCTAAAGAACCATAAAGTACCCTAAAGAACCATACAATACCATAAAAAAACTATAAAGTACCTTAAATCAACCTTAAAAAACCATAAAGTACCTTAAATCACCCTAAAGAACCCTAAAAAAACAAAGTACCTTAAATCACCCTAAAATACCATACAGTACCCTAAAATACCATAAAGTACCCTAAAGAACCATAAAATACCATAAAGTACCCTAAAAAAAACAAAGTACCTTAAATCACCCTAAAGAATCCTAAAATACCATAAAGTACCCTAAAGAACCATAAAGTACCTTAAATCACCCTAAAGAACCCTAAAATACCATAAAGTTCCCTAAAGAACCCTAAAATACCATAAAGTACCCTAAATCATCCTAAAATACCATAAAGAACCTTAAAATACCATAAAGTTCCCTAAAGAACCCTAAAATACTATAAAGGTCCCTAAATCACCCTAATATACCATAAAGTACCCTAAATCACCCTAAAGAACCTTAAAATACCATAAAGTACCCTAAAGAACCCTAAAATACCATAAAGTTCCCTAAATCACCCCAAAAGAACCCTAAAATATAAAGTTCCCTAAATCTTTAATAACTGCAGCGTTGCCACCTGACTCGTATGTATGTATACGGTTCACAGTCGGAGTTCTCATTCAGCGTGGTGGAGGGGTTCACACGGGCGTTGGCGAGATGTTGAAGCGTGGTGGTGAGTCCGATCACGACGAGGTGTTCTATATATGATGTTCTGACCCTCAGCATGCTTAAATCTTCTGTACTGAGTTCCCTTTCTTAATTTTTCTAAACTTTCTGAATCAGACCCAAAGACCTCGGGAACCCGTAAAAAACATAAAGTACCTTAAAGAACCCTAAAAAACCATAAAGTACCTTAAATCACCCTAAAAAACCATAAAGTACCTTAAATCACCCTAAAATACCATAAAGTACCCTAAAGAACCATAAAATACCATACATCACCCTAAAGAACCATAAAATAGCATAAAGTACCCTAAAAAAAACAAAGTACCTTAAATCACCCTAAAGAACCCTAAAAAACCATAAAGTACCTTAAATCACCCTAAAAAAAACAAAGTACCTTAAATCACCCTAAAATACCATAAAGTACCCTAAAGAACCATAAAATACCATAAATCACCCTAAAATACCATAAAGTTCCCTAAAGAACCCTAAAATACCATAAAGTACCCTAAATCACCCTAAAGAACCCTAAAATACCATAAAGTACCCTAAATCATCCTAAAATACCATAAAGTACCCTAAATCACCCTAAAGAACCTTAAAATACCATAAAGTTCCCTAAAGAACCCTAAAATACTATAAAGATCCCTAAATCACCCTAATATACCATAAAGTACCCTAAATCACCCTAAAGAACCTTAAAATACCATAAAGTTCCCTAAAGAACCCTAAAATACTATAAAGATCCCTAAATCACCCTAATATACCATAAAGTACCCTAAATCACCCCAAAGAACCTTAAAATACCATAAAGTTCCCTAAATCACCCCAAAGAACCCTAAAATACCATAAAGTTCCCTAAATCTTTAATAACTGCAACATACTCGTATGTATACGGTTCACAGTCGGAGTTCTCATTCAGCGTGGTGGAGGGGTTCACACGGGCGTTGGCGAGATGTTGAAGCGTGGTGGTGAGTCCGATCACGACGAGGTGTTGTATCTTGCGGTTCTGCTTCAGTGCTCGATTCATGGTTCCTTCTCTTTGTCAGACCCAGCAGACCTCGGGTCACGTGACGGTTTGGTGTTTGGTTCCTCCAACCAATCGGATTGTTTACTCAGCATTTTATTAAAACCATCGCCACTTCACACCGTATTAAGGTGGCCGGATGAACGGTTCCTGACAGTTCTGTGTTCTGAGTTTGAGTCTTTAAGGCTCTCATATATGATGTTCTGACCCTGAGCATCTTTAACCTTCTGTACTGAGTTCCCTTTCTTAATTTTTCTAAACATTTCTGAATTCTCTACATCCGGAACCGCACCTTAAATCACCCTAAAGAACCCTAAAAAAAACCATAAAGTACCTTAAAACATAAAGAACCCTAAAAAACCATAAAGTACCTTAAATCACCCTAAAGAACCATAAAAAAACATATAGTACCTTAAATCACCCTAAAATACCATAACGTACCCTAAATCGTCCTAAAGAACCATAAAAAACCATAAAGTACCTTAAATCACTCTAAAGAACCCTAAAAAAACTATAAAGTACTTTTAAATCACCCTAAAATACCATAACGTACCCTAAATCACCCTAAAGAACCCTAAAATAAATCACCCTAAAGAACCATTAAAAAACAAAGTACCTTAAATCACCCAAAAGAGCCCTAAAATACGTTAAAGTATCCTAAATCACCCTAAAGAACCCTAAAAAAAACAAAGTACCTTAAATCACCCTAAAGAACCATAAAATACCATAAAGTACCTTAAATCGTCCTAAAGAACCCTAAAAAAACTATAAAGTACTTTTAAATCACCCTAAAATACCATAAAGTACCTTAAATCACCCTAAAGAACCCTAAAATACCATAAAGTACTTTAAACTCATGTCACTCCATTACTCACTTCCCTCCATTGGTTCCCTGTAGCTGCTGCATTCAGTACAAGTCACTGACTCTGACCTACAGAACCATTTCTGGATCTGGCCCCTCCTACCTTCACTCTATCTTTTCAAAATACACTCCGACTCGTTCACTTCGCTCCAGTGATGATCGCCTCCTGGTGGTTCCACCTCACCGAGGAGCTCATTCTCACTCCGTGGCGTTCTCCACTGCAAAATGGTGGAACCATCTTCCCAACTCTGTCCGTAAGGCAGAATCACTAAACAGTTTTAAGAAACTACTTAACAAATACTTAACAAAAACCATAAAGTACCTTAAATCACCCTAAAATACCATAACGTACCCTAAATCATCCTAAAGAACCATAAAAACCATAAAGTACCTTAAATCACTCTAAAGAACCCTAAAAAACCATAAAGTACCTTAAATCACCCTAAAATACCATAACGTACCCTAAAGAACCCTAAAAAAAAAAAAGTACCTTAAATCACCCTAAAGAACCCTAAAATACCATAAAGCAGCTTAAATCACCCTAAAGAACCCTAAAATAAATGACCCTAAAGAACCCTTAAAAAACAAAGTACCTTAAATCACCCAAAAGAGCCCTAAAATACCATAAAGTACCCTAAATCATCCTAAAATACCCTAAATCACCCTAAATCACCCTAAAGAACCCTAAAAAACCATGAAGTACCTTAAATCACCCTAAAAAAAACAAAGTATCCTAAATCACCCTAAAGAACCCTAAAAAAAAAAAAAAGTACCCTAAATCACCCTAAAGAACCCTAAAAAAAAAAAAGTACCCTAAATCACCCTAAAGAACCCTAAAAAAAACAAAGTACCTTAAATCACCCTAAAGAACCCTAAAAAAACAAAGTACCCTAAATCACATGAAGTACCCTGTATCAGCGCTTTTTATTTTTTTTTACAGCAGAGTATCTGAAGCGTTTATACAAGACAAACACGACTGTTCTGAAAGCGAACGGTCCCCCCCCCCCCCCCCCCCCCCCCGTGTCTCTCGCTGTTCCAAAACCGGCATGTGGCCACGCCTCCATCCCCAAAGAACTGCCAAGAACTGCCTCCCTCATCTCCATTAGATTAACATTACATTACATTAGATGTTCCCGTTTTTACGCTTTATTTGACCGACAGGACGAGTAAGGGACGAGTGAGGGACGAGTGAAAGACGAGTGAAGGGACGAGTGAAGGACGAGTAAAGGACGAGTGAGGGGACGAGTAAAGGACGAGTGAGGGACGAGTGAAGGACGAGTGAGGGACGAGTGAGGGACGAGTGAAGGACGAGTGAGGGACGAGTGAAGGAGACGAGTGAAGGACGAGTGAAGGACGAGTGAGGGACGAGTGAAGGACGAGTGAGGGACGAGTGAAGGAGACGAGTGAAGGACGAGTGAAGGACGAGTGAGGGACGAGTGAAGGACGAGTGAGGGACGAGTGAGGGACGAGTGAAGGACGAGTGAAGGACGAGTGAAGGACGAGTGAGGGTGAGGACGAGTGAGGGACGAGTGAGGGACGAGTGAGGGACGAGTGAAGGACGAGTGAGGACGAGTGAGGACGAGTGAGGGACGAGTGAGGGACGAGTGAGGGACGAGTGAGGGACGAGTGAGGGACGAGTGAGGGACGAGTGAAGGACGAGTGAAGGGACGAGTGAGGGGACGAGTGAGGGACGAGTGAGGGACGAGTGAAGGACGAGTGAGGGACGAGTGAGGGACGAGTGAGGGACGAGTGAAAGACGAGTGAGGGACGAGTGAGGGACGAGTGAAGGACGAGTGAGGGACGAGTGAAGGACGAGTGAGGGACGAGTGAGGGACGAGAGAAGGACGAGTGAAGGACGAGTGAAGGACGAGTGAAGGACGAGTGAGGGACGAGTGAGGGACGAGTGAGAGGACGAGTGAAGGGACGAGTGAGGGACGAGTGAGGGACGAGAGAGGACGAGTGAGGGACGAGTGAGGGACGAGTGAGGACGAGTGAGGGACGAGTGAAGGACGAGTGAGGGACGAGTGAAGGACGAGTGAGGGACGAGTGAGGGACGAGTGAAGGACGAGTGAGGGACGAGTGAGGGACGAGTGAAGGACGAGTGAGGGACGAGTGAAGGACGAGTGAGGGACGAGTGAAGGACGAGAGAGGGACGAGTGAAGGACGAGTGAGGGACGAGTGAGGGACGAGTGAAGGGACGAGTGAGGGACGAGTGAGGGACGAGTGAGGGACGAGTGAGGGACGAGTGAGGGACGAGTGAGGGACGAGTGAAGGGACGAGTGAGGGACGAGTGAGGGACGAGTGAGGGACGAGTGAGGGACGAGTGAGGGACGAGTGAAGGACGAGTGAGGGACGAGTGAGGGACGAGTGAAGGGACGAGTGAAGGACGAGTGAGGGACGAGTGAGGGACGAGTGAGGGACGAGTGAAGGACGAGTGAAGGACGAGTGAAGGGACGAGTGAAAGGGGACGAGTGAGGGACGAGTGAAGGACGAGTGAGGGACGAGTGAAGGACGAGTGAAGGACGAGTGAGGGACGAGTGAAGGACGAGTGAGGGACGAGTGAAGGACGAGTGAGGGACGAGTGAAAGACGAGTGAGGGACGAGTGAGGGACGAGAGAAGGACGAGTGAGGGACGAGTGAAGGACGAGTGAGGGACGAGTGAGGGACGAGTGAAGGACGAGTGAGGGACGAGTGAAGGACGAGTGAAGGGACGAGTGAGGGACGAGTGAGGGACGAGTGAGGGACGAGTGAGGGACGAGTGAGGGACGAGTGAGGGACGAGTGAAGGACGAGTGAAGGGGACGAGTGAAGGGGACGAGTGAGGGACGAGAGAAAGACGAGTGAGGGACTAGTGAGGGACGAGTGAGGGACGAGTGAAGGACGAGTGAAGGGGACGAGTGAAGGGGACGAGTGAAGGACGAGTGAAGGACGAGTGAAGGGGACGAGTGAAGGACGAGTGAGGGACGAGTGAAGGACGAGTGACGGACGAGAGAAAGACGGGTGAGGGACGAGTGAGGGACGAGAGAAAGACGAGTGAGGGACGAGTGAGGGACGAGTGAAGGACGAGTGAGGGACGAGTGAGGGACGAGTGAGGGACGAGTGAAGGACGAGTGAGGGACGAGTGAAGGACGAGTGAAGGGACGAGTGAGGGACGAGTGAGGGACGAGTGAGGGACGAGTGAAGGACGAGTGAAGGACGAGTGAGGGACGAGTGACGAGTGAGGGACGAGTGAAGGACGGGTGAAGGACGAGTGAGGGACGAGTGAGGGACGAGTGAGGGACGAGTGAAGGACGAGTGAAGGACGGGTGAAGGACGGGTGAGGGACGAGTGAAAGACGAGTGAGGGACGAGTGAAGGACGAGTGAGGGACGAGTGAAAGACGAGTGAGGGACGAGTGAGGGACGAGAGAAGGACGAGTGAGGGACGAGTGAAGGACGAGTGAGGGACGAGTGAAGGACGAGTGAGGGACGAGTGAAGGACGGGTGAGGGACGGGTGAAGGACGAGTGAAGGGACGAGTGAGGGACGAGTGAGGGACGAGTGAGGGACGAGTGAGGGACGAGAGAGGGACGAGTGAGGGACGAGTGAGGGACGAGTGAAGGACGAGTGAAGGGGGACGAGTGAAGGGGACGAGTGAGGGACGAGAGAAAGACGAGTGAGGGACTAGTGAGGGACGAGTGAGGGACGAGTGAAGGACGAGTGAAGGGGACGAGTGAAGGACGAGTGAAGGACGAGTGAGGGACGAGAGAAGGACGAGTGAAGGACGAGTGAAGGGGACGAGTGAAGGACGAGTGAGGGACGAGTGAAGGACGAGAGAAAGACGGGTGAGGGACGAGTGAGGGACGAGAGAAAGACGAGTGAGGGACGAGTGAGGGACGAGTGAAAGACGAGTGAGGGACGAGTGAGGGACGAGTGAGGGACGAGTGAAGGACGAGTGAAGGACGAGTGAAGGGGACGAGTGAAGGGGACGAGTGAGGGACGAGTGAAGGGACGAGTGAAGGGACGAGTGAAGGGGACGAGTGAGGGACGAGTGAGGGACGAGTGAAGGACGAGTGAGGGACGAGAGAAGGACGAGTGAAGGACGAGTGAAGGGGACGAGTGAGGGACGAGTGAAGGACGAGTGACGGACGAGAGAAAGACGGGTGAGGGACGAGTGAGGGACGAGAGAAAGACGAGTGAGGGACGAGTGAGGGACGAGAGAAGGACGAGTGAAAGACGAGTGAGGGACGAGTGAGGGACGAGTGAGGGACGAGAGAGGGACGAGTGAGGGACGAGTGAAGGACGAGTGAAGGACGAGTGACGGTCGAGAGAAGGACGAGTGAGGGACGAGAGAGGGACGAGAGAGGGACGAGTGAAGGACGAGTGAAGGGGACGAGTGAGGGACGAGTGAGGGACGAGTGAGGGACGAGTGAGGGACGAGTGAAGGACGAGAGAAAGACGAGTGAAGGACGAGAGAAAGACGAGTGAGGGACGAGAGAAAGACGAGTGAGGGACGAGTGAAGGACGAGAGAGGGACGAGTGAAGGACGAGTGAGGGACGAGTGAGGGACGAGTGAAGGACGAGTGAGGGACGAGTGAGGGACGAGAGAAGGACGAGTGAGGGACGAGTGAAGGACGAGTGAGGGACGAGTGAAGGACGAGAGAAAGACGAGTGAGGGACGAGTGAGGGACGAGTGAAGGACGAGTGAAGGACGAGTGAGGGACGAGTGAGGGACGAGTGAGGGACGAGTGAGGGACGAGTGAAGGACGAGTGAAGGACGAGTGAAAGACGAGTGAGGGACGAGTGAGGGACGAGTGAGGGACGAGTGAAGGACGAGTGAGGGACGAGTGAAGGACGAGTGAGGGACGAGTGAAGGACGAGTGAAGGACGAGTGAGGGACGAGTGAGGGACGAGTGAGGGACGAGTGAAGGACGAGTGAAGGACAAGTGAAGGACGAGTGAAGGACGAGTGAGGGACGAGTGAGGGACGAGTGAAGGACGCGTGAAGGACGAGTGAGGGACGAGTGAAGGACGAGTGAGGGACGAGTGAAGGAGACGAGTGAAGGAGACGAGTGAAGGACGAGTGAAGGACGAGTGAAGGACGAGTGAAGGAGACGAGTGAAGGAGACGAGTGAGGGACGAGTGAAGGACGAGTGAGGGACGAGTGAGGGACGAGTGAGGGACGAGTGAAGGACGAGTGAAGGACGAGTGAAGGGGACGAGTGAAGGGGACGAGTGAGGGACGAGTGAAGGGGACGAGTGAAGGGGACGAGTGAGGGACGAGTGAGGGACGAGTGAAGGACGAGTGAAGGGGACGAGTGAGGGACGAGTGAAGGACGAGTGACGGACGAGAGAAAGACGGGTGAGGGACGAGTGAGGGACGAGAGAAAGACGAGTGAGGGACGAGTGAGGGACGAGAGAAGGACGAGTGAAAGACGAGTGAGGGACGAGTGAGGGACGAGTGAGGGACGAGAGAGGGACGAGTGAGGGACGAGTGAAGGACGAGTGAAGGACGAGTGACGGTCGAGAGAAGGACGAGTGAGGGACGAGAGAGGGACGAGTGAGGGACGAGTGAAGGACGAGTGAAGGGACGAGTGAAGGACGAGTGAGGGACGAGTGAGGGACGAGTGAGGGACGAGTGAGGGACGAGTGAAGGACGAGAGAAAGACGAGTGAAGACGAGAGAAAGACGAGTGAGGGACGAGTGAAAGACGAGTGAAGACGAGTGAGGGACGAGTGAAGGACGAGTAGGAGGGACGAGTGAAGGACGAGTGAGGGACGAGTGACGAGTAAAGGACGAGTGAGGGACGAGTGAGGGACGAGTGAGGGACGAGTAAAGGACGAGTGAGGGACGAGTGAGGGACGAGTGAGGGACGAGTGAAGGACGAGTAAAGGACGAGTGAGGGACGAGTGAGGGACGAGTGAAGGACGAGTGAAGGGACGAGTGAGGGACGAGTGAGGGACGAGTGAGGGACGAGTGAGGGACGAGAGAAAGACGAGTGAAGGACGAGTAAGGACGAGTAAGGACGAGTGAGGGACGAGTAAAGGACTGGTGAAGCTCAAAAAGAACTAAAATGTTCCACTTTCATTTAGAGTGGGGGGGGGGGGGGGGTCAACAATGTCAAACTCAAAATGCATTTGCTTTTTATTAACGTTCATGTTCTGTTTGGGGGCGGCACGGTGGCTTAGTGGTTGGCACGTTCTCCTCTGAGCGCTAGGGATTCCCAGTTCACATCCCAATCTGGGTGGAGTTTCCATCTTCTCCCCGTGTCAGTGTGGATTTCCTCCGGGTTCTCCGGTCTCCTCCCACAGTCCAAAAACATGGATCAAGGACAATTCTCCAAATTGCCCCATATAGAGTGTGTCTGTGTGAGTGAGTGTGTGCCCAGCGATAGATTGGCGTCCTGTCCTGGGTCTATCTGCCCAGCGCCCGAAGTGTTCTCCCCTGGATGGGCATGGGGAACCCCCCCCCCCCGCGACCCTAATAGAGGATAAAGCGGAATATAATGGATGGATGTTAATATGCGGGGTGGCACGGTGGCTTAGTGGTTTGGCATGTTCTCCTCTCATTGCTAGGGGTTCCTGGTTCGAATCCCCATCTGGGTGGAGTTTCCAATGTTCTCCCAGTGTCCGCGTGGGTTTCCTCTGGGTTCTCCGGTTTCCTCCCACAGTCCAAAAACATGGATCAAGTCAATTGAGTTCTCCAAATTGCCCCATATAGAGTGTGTCTGTGTGAGTGAGTGTGTGTCCAGCGATGGATTGGCGCCCTGTCCTGGGTCTATCTGCCCAGCGCCCGAGACGTTCTCCCCTGGATGGGCATGGGGAACCCCACCCCCCGACCCTAATAGAGGATAAAGCGGAAGATGATGGATGGATGTTAATATGCAGTAGTCCTGTGTTGTCTATTAACAATAAAATAGTATTCCGTGTTTACGTTAAATAAATGTAACCCTGGACAATTGAGTTCTCCAAATTGCCCCATATAGAGTGTGTATGTGTGAGTGAGTGTGTGCCCAGTGATAGATTGGCGTCCTGTCCTGGGTGTATCTGCCCAGCGCCCGAGACGTTCTCCCCTGGATGGGCATGGGGAAAAAATAGAGATTGACCCCAGTAGATCTCGACGACCCGACCAATGGAAAAGTAGATCTCGTGCCAGAAAAGTGTGGGCACCCCCTGGTTTAGGATATTTTAAAGCACCCTAAATCAGGACACTATGAGAACACTGTGTGAGTGTTTGAGTGTGTGTGTGTGCCCACCTTTGTCTCCGCGTGCTTTGGCCGTGGTCTTCCTCGGAGACTTGACGTAGGTGTTTAATTTGCTGAAGCTCTCCGATTGGGACTTTCGAGGCATCAGAGGCGGAGCTTCATCTTGAATCTAATTTGCATATAGAGAGAAGAAAAACCAGATTTCCTGTCATGAACCGATGAGCGGTCTATTTGTGGTAAAGAAGGAAGTGACCGTTTAGTTTCAGAATGATCTTGAGGGATCAGCGAGACCTTAGTTTATAAAAAGCCCATAACTATGTGGACACCCTCACACCATGTAAGGTTAAAGCAGCAGTCGGTCCGTCCGAAAGTCGGGGTTAAACTTAGCCCGGGCCGTGTGTTCCCGTTAGAACGACTGTTCTGAGGTTTAAGTTTAGAATGTTCTGAGGTCATCTCTCAAAGCGGGTGGGGCTTGCTTACCTCTGGGAGTGGAGGAGGAGTGCGTCTGCCGGGACACAGGGACAGGGCCGATACCTCCTTGGTGGGGACCTGGCTCTTGGATTTGTTTTTGGTCTTTCCTTTTTTGGGTTGTGCCGCCGACGGTTTGCGTTTGGGGGGGCGCGGGGGAGGAGCCATGTCCTGATTGGTGAGCTTATAGAACTCGTGGTGGAAGTGCTCGGTAACCTCGGTGACAGTCTGTAGGTGGAGCTCGGGGGTCCGGCCCTCGGGCCAGGGCAGGGGGTCCGAGACGAAGGACAGGGAGAGCTGCAGCCAGCGCACGGGCAGTTCGAAACACTCCTGCGCCCGCTCCGGAAAGCTCACCAGCACCACGGTCTCCTCCAGCGCCTCCTCCAGGGTCAGCGTGGGCAACCCCGAGAGCGGGTCGTTCTCCAGGACCTTGTCCTTGTTCACCACCTTAACGTCCATAGGCAAAGGGAAGCCGCTGAGTTCGGATAAACTGTACTTCTTCTTATCTGAGAGCTTCTCCACAAAGTTGATGGGCGTGAAGAGGGGCAGGCAGACCTCACCCTGCTGCTCCTGCCTGCCCTCCTCATCGTCCTCCTCCTCGTCTTCGTCGTCCACGATCCTGTTGCAGATCAGACCCTCCAAGTTCTGCGCCGCTCCCGGAAGGCTGATCGTTTGTAAGCTCAGGACCTCCAGCTGCTCGCCGACGCACAGCTCTGGAACCCCTTCCTCCTCCACCTCCTCGCAGTGGCGCGTGACGGTGACCCTCAGGCCGGGCGAACGGGAGAAGGCCGTGTAGACGTCGTACACGCCGCTGAACTCGCGCGCCCGCCGGCGCATCTGTCCTCTGTAACCCTGAGAGATCAGAAAGTACTGCTGGGTTCTCCTTCCCTTCGGGGTGCAGGCCAGGACCATCTGGGTTTTGGCGCATCGGTGTATGACCAGGCTTCTGCCCTTCTTCAGCTGGCTGAACCAACTGCAGGAGAACAAGGCATGGGTGTGGGCTTCAGGTTCCTCCAGAATCTCAGCCACGGTGGGGAAGTCCGCGTGAGGCCGAGTGGCGACTTCGTTCAGCGTCAGCGGCGTCACGAAGGTCAGATGTTTGCACTGCTCTGTGACGTCCACGACGTCCACCTCCAGAGTGGAGGGGAACTTCACAATGTTCTTCCTCACTGTAAAAAAGAACATCATCATCATCAAACTCCAGAAGACACTCACAGTTAAATCAGTGAACCCTGCCTCTCAGGGTGGGGGTGGGGGTGGGGGTGGGGGTGGGGTGCGGTTCTACTCACTGTGCATGATGCCCTGGATTTGGTAGATGGGGCTGAAGAACAGCGGTTGGTCACATCTCTTGGCTTTGGTCCTGCAGAAGCGGCGGCGGGACAGCCGTGCGGAGAACATGATCTCCTGAAGCGAGTAGTTCCGCTCGTTCTCACACTCGTAGAACTCCCCATGAAGGGACAGCGGAACGTTGATCTCGGCGCTGACCTGCTGCTGGCCCTTCACTCGACAGCGGGCGTGGTCATACTCGTACTGCGAGCGCTCCACCGACAGGATGGTGATCTCGGTTCCGGCCGGCACCGTCAGGTCCTCGATGGTCAGATGGTTCTTACTGATGAAGGTGAACGAGCCACTGGCATCCACCCCCACGGGCAGCAAGCTGACCATCTCCTCCACCGTACTGTACGGTAGATCCTCAGGAACCAGGCGGAACTGACCTGGAGACACAGGAAGTGGAACCGAGTGTCATTAATCCGACCTCAGGTTCTCAGCATGGTGCTGACAGTTCCGATAACGGTTCTGATGGTTCTGATGTTTGGGACGGCACCCGAACCGTCTGGATCTTCAGTGAAACCAGAGATCCTGAATAATCGATCGTATTGATCATACCTATTAATCAATAATCAATCATATTTCGGTTCCACTCCTCAGATCGGATAACATCCAACCTGAACCTGAGAGATCCATTGATGAGTGTGTTCCACAAGGTTCTCTACCCAGTCCAGATCATTTTAATGGGTTTAATAACGATGACGTTGAATTCCCCTGAGATCAAAGCCTCCTCCACCCACCGAGAACCGAGAACCGAAACTTCACTGACCTCTGACCCTCCCCTTCACCTCCAAACATCAAACACGGCTTCATCTCAGGATCTCCTCACCAGCACCAGCATGGTCTAGAGTGTGATTACAGGTTCTCCGAAATGTGTTGGCGGCACGGTGGCTTAGTGGTTGGCACGTTCTCCTCTCAGCACTAGGGATTCCCGGTTCGAATCCCCATCTGGGTGGAGTTTCCATGTTCCTCCGGGTTCTCCGGTTTCCTCCCACAGTCCAAAAACAAGTCAATCAAGTGAATTGAGTTCTCCAAATTGCCCCATGTAGAGTGTGTGTGTGTGTGAGTGAGTGTGTGTCCAGTGATAGATTGGCGTCCTGTCCTGGGTGTATCTGCCCAGCGCCCGAAACGTTCTCCCCTGGATTGGGCATGGGGAACCCCACCGTGACCCTAATAGAGGATAAAGCGGAAGATAATGGATGGATGTAAGGAACCTTGTTATAGGCGGAATGGTGGCTTAGTGGTTAGCATGTTTTCCTCTCAGCACTAGGGATTCCCGGTTTGAATCCCCATCTGGGTGTTCTCCCCATGTCCGCGTGGGTTTCCTCCGGGTTCTCCGATTTTCTCCCACAGTCCAAAAACATGGATCAAGTCAATTGAGTTCTCCAAATTGCCCCATATAGAGTGTGTCTGTGTGAGTGAGTGTGTGCCCAGCGATGGATTGGCGTCCTGTCCTGGGTGTATCTGCCCAGCGCCCGAAACGTTCTCCCCTGGATGGGCATGAGGAACCCCCCCCCACGACCCTTATAGAGGATAAAGCGAAAGATAATGAACGAATGAAAGGCACCAGAGATCCTGAAGTTTGAGGAACCCCAAACTGAGGAACCTAATTAATGATCAGCACCCCCCCCCCCACCCCCGCGCGCTGACTCATCCACCGTTACACGATTATCTTAACAAGATCTCATCGATGAGGTCACTGAGAACCCACGTTCCTCATCAGAAGAACACATGATACAACCATGAGGAACTTCCCATCTGCAGTGTGAGAAAGAACCAGACTTAAAGATGTGGACGAGTGAAAGAGCCGATAGAACCGTTTGAGTTTACAGTTCTGGTCGCGGCAAGGAACCTCGATCAGAGTTCAGATTCTTTTTATTTCAGAAGCGTTGAAATTGGTGGGGCGGCACGGTGGCTTAGTGTTTAGCATGTTCTCCTCTCAGCACTAGGGATTCCCGGTTTGAATCCCCATCTGGGTGGAGTTTCCATGTTCTCCCCGTGTCTGCGTGGGTTTCCTCCGGGTTCTCCGGTTTCCTCCCACAGTCCAAAAACATGGATTAAGTCAATTGAGTTCTCCAAATTGCCCCATATAGTGTGTGTCTGTGTGAGTGAGTGTGTGCCCAGTGATAGAATGGCGCCCTGTCCTGGGTGTATCTGCCCAGCGCCCGAGACGTTCTCCCCTGGATGGGCATGGGGAACCCCCCCCGTGACCCTAATAGAGGATAAAGCGGAAGATAATGAATGAATAAATGAATGAATGAAGTTGGCGGTTTTGAAACCATGGCAGAGGGAGCAGGTTCTCCGCGGGGTTCCTTACCCACCTGAATGTTCCAGCGGGAGTTCGAACGTGGTGTTGTTACTGATGTCCTCACAGCTCACGGCCAGCAGCTGGAAATCGGTCACCTTCACCAGATCCCCCGTAGATAAACACACCTCGCTGCCTGAGAGCTCGTAGACGGAACCTGAGAACCGAAAGCAGCATCCGGTTACCTTCACTTTAAAGGTTCTAAATGATCCATAAACATCCATTTCAGTCATCCATCCATCCGTCCATTATCTTCCGCTTTATCATATCTTGGGGTCGCGGGGGGGTTCCCCATGCCCATCCAGGGGAGAACGTCTCGGGCGCTGGGCAGACACACCCAAGACAGGGTGCCAATCTATCGCTGGGCACACACTCACTAACACACACACTCTATATGGGGCAATTTGGAGAGCTCAATTGACTTGATCCATGTTTTTGGACTGTGGGAGGAAACCGGAGAACCCGGAGGAAACCCACGCAGACACGGGGAGAACATGGAAACTTCACCCAGATTGGGATTTGAACCGGGAATCCCTAGTGCTGAGAGGAGAACATGCCAACCACTAAGCCACCCTTCCGCCGCCCCTCATATCAATCATTTTCATCCAAATCTTAATTAGTGCATCTTTATGAACTCAGATCAAAGTCCATGTGACAGTGAGGTCACGAGCTCATGTAATTGATTAATGTTCTCCAGGAAACATTAACAGGGTGTGGTAGCTCAGTGGTCAGGGTGTTGGGTTATCAATCTGAAGGTTGGGGGTTCAAATCCCAGGTCCACTGAAGTTTCCAATGTGGATCCTTGAGCAAGACCCTTAACCCTCATTGCTCCAGGGGGCGCTGTGATGAACCCTGTGCTCACTTTGCAAGTCACTTTGGATAAAAGCGTCCAATAAATGACCAAATGTAAATGTTATAGTAGAGTTCTAGTCACTGCACCGTCTCTGAAGGCTCAGAGGCTGTTCTCTGAAGACGTTCTCGACTGACAGACTGATATGAAGTTATCTGGAACCTGGTTCTCACGCACCGGGAAACGACTTGATTACATTACATTTAGTCATTGAGCAGATGCTTTTATCCAAAGCGACTTACAAATGAGAACATCACAGTCAGAAGTTCTGCAGAAAACCAACTACACTGTAAATTCATCAAACCTGATTGTTATTTGATGCTGCGCCCCCCCCCCCCCCTTTTTATATTTTTTTTCTACAACAGGTATTTGTTAAAGAGATGCGTCTTCAGTAGTTTCTTAAAACCGTTTAGTGATTCTGCCTTACGGACAGAGTTGGGAAGATGGTTCCACCATTTTGCAGTGGAGAACACCACGGAGTGAGAATGAGTTCCTCGGTGAGGTGGAACCACCAGGGGGCGATCATCACTGGAGCGAAGTGAACGAGTCGGAGTGTATTTTGAAAAGATAGAGTGAAGGTAGGAGGGGGCAGATCCAGAAATGGTTCTATAGGTCAGAGTCAGTGACTTGTACTGAATGCAGCAGCTACAGGGAGCCAATGGAGGGAACTGAGTTCTCTTGGGCTGGTTAAACACAAGTAGCGCATTACAATAATAAAGCCGGGATAGGACTCGGGCTTGAACAAGCAGTTGGGTAGCATGTTCAGTCAAGAAGGGTCTGATCTTCTTTATGTTGTAAAGAAGGAATCTGCAGGAACGGGCGGTTTTGATAACTTGAACAGAGTTTAAGGTGGGAGTCCATTGTGAATTGTGATTAATTATAGATGATGGTTTTAAATCTTAAGACTTCCTCTAAAGCTGGGGTGTCCACACTTTTCTGGCCCGAGATGTACTTTTCCATTTATCTCTATTTTTTAAGGCTTTTATATTGAAACCTGTTTACACACATCGTGTTAGTATTGTCCAATCTGTTAGAACTGCTCCTTTATTAAACACATTCCAGCAAATAGAACGAAGAAAACCAAATGTACAACAAACAAATGTACAACAATCACCATAACCTGCATTTCCCCAAACAGAACATCCATCCATTATATTCCGCTTTATCCTATATTAGGGTCACGGGGGGGGGGGGTTCCCCATGCCCATCCAGGGGAGAACGTCTCGGGCGCTGGGCAGATACACCCAGAACAGGACGCCAATCTATCACTGGGCACACACTCACTCACACAGACACACTCTATATGGGGCAATTTGGAGAACTCAAGTGACTTGATCCATGTTTTTGGACTGTGGGAGGAAACCGGAGAACCCGGAGGAAACCCACACTGGGGACACGGGGAGAACATGGAAACTCCACCCAGATTGGGATTCGAACCAGGAACCCCTAACAATGAGAGGAGAACATGCCAAACCACTAAGCCACCGTGCCACCCCGCATATTAACATCCATCCATTATATTCCGCTTTATCCTCTATTAGGGTCGCGGGGGGGGGGTTCCCCATGCCCATCCAAGGGAGAACGTTTCGGGCGCTGGGCAGATACACCCAGGACAGGACGCCAATCTATCACTGGGCACACACTCACTCACACAGACACACTCTATATGGGGCAATTTGGAGAACTCAAGTGACTTGATCCATGTTTTTGGACTGTGGGAGGAAACCGGAGAACCCGGAGGAAACCCACGGGGACACGGGGAGAACATGGAAACTCCACCCAGATTGGGATGTGAACCGGGAATCCCTAGTGCTGAGAGGAGAACGTGCCAACCACTAAGCCACCGTGCCGCCCCCAAATAGAACATGAACGTTAATAAAAGCAAATGCATTTTGAGTTTGACATTGTAAAAAAAAATATTCACCCCCCCCACACCCACCCCCCCACTCTAAATGAAAGTGGAACATTTTAGTTCTTTTTGAGCTTCACTCGTCCTTCACTCGTCCTCGTCAGTCAAATAAAGTGCAGAAACACAAACAGAAACATCTAATGTAGATGATTCTCGAGGCAGTGCTTCGGAGGCGGGGGCACATTCCGGTTTTGGGAACAGTGAGAGAGCCGGGGGGGGGGGGGGGGGGGGGGGGGGGGGGGGGGGGGGGGGGGGGGGGTAGACTGCTCGCTTGCACAGCGATAGAGATTCAGACTTAGAATGAATCACATTGTGTGTGTGTGTGTGTGTGTGTGTGTGTATAAGCGCTTCAGATACTGTGCTGTGAAAAATGTGCTGATACGTAATAAACACTTTTTTTTTTCTCAAACCTCCATCGCGATCGACCTGACACATACATTCGCTCATTTATTGGACGCTTTTATCTAGGGGTGAGCTGCAATATTCGCTGATTCGACGATTCGATTCGGAGAACCGTAGTCGACTATGAACCTCATAGTCGAATGTACCATTTTGACCACATGGGGGAGCCCATGGCTGCTGCTAAGCATTAGTTTTTACATGAAATGTCTTTGTTTTCGTTATATATATTTAGCCTTTTGTCAAATAAAATCATCCTAATTTCTGTTAATATTTTTTTTTTAATGATGTGTGCGCTTTAACAATAGGCTACACATTAATAAAGCTCCCCCTGCAGTTAGTTTAAAAGCACGCTTTTAAAAACCACGCTTATAGCGCCATCTTGTGGTGACATTTTAACTGATTCGACTATCAGTCGACTATAGGGAAAATCTGACGAATCAGATTCGACTATGAAAATCCTTAGTTGAAGACACCCTACTTTTATCCAAAGCGACTTACAAGGTGAGCACAGGGTTCATCACAACATCCCTGGAGCAATGAGGGTTAAGGGTCTTGCTCAAGGACCCACCTCATCATTAATGGGGGGGTGTGGCGCTGAATTGATGCTGTTCCGGGGAGCCCTCTCAACTATGTACCCTGCAGTATCTGCCTCTTTTAGTTCTGCTGCTCTAGTCAGTGATGCCGGAGTCACATGATGCACTGTGTCAATTAATTACCTATTAATTAAATACCGTGCTTTATTATCAGCTCTAACTGCCTTCCTTGTCTGTTGCTTTTGGGGTGTCCCCCGGCTTCCTGGAGATCTTCATCCATGGCTCTGCTGACGAATACTGGATGGAACCTGACAAGGCGGTCCTGCAGGACGCCCCCTAATGGACTCAAATATAGTTTTCCAGTTGTTAGTTTTTCCATTTGTTTAATGTCTCTACATGGCTGTCCTACATTGTTGTTGCTGCCTGGCCGCTCAAGGAGGATGAGTCCCCCACTGAGTCTTGGTCCTCCCAAGGTTTCTTCCTTGAATAACAACATAACAGGGAGTTTTGTCTTGCCACTGTCGCTTCGGCTCGCTCTTTGGGGTTTAAAGGCTTTTCATTCTGTAAAGCTGCTTTGTGACGATGTACTGTTGTAAAAAGCGCGACATAAATAAATAACTTGAACTTGAAGGACCCACATTGGTAACTTCAGTGGAGCTGGGATTTGAACCCCCAACCTTCAGATTGATAACCCAACACCCCAACCACTGAGATCTACCACGCCCCTTCGCGATCGACGTATTGAGCACCCCTGCCCTAAAGGAACCCGATCTGTAGATATTTAAAGCTTCCGAACCTGTTCATCTGATCTGAGGAGATCTACTATATAAAGAAGCAGATGTTTTAATGAATGTTCTGATCTGTAAAGCTACGGAACTCAGGGAGGAACCTCGTCTGATTGGACGAAGGTTCGTCATCTCAATTCGGGGCAAAGACAGTTCCTCGTTATTCCCGTGGAACCTTTAATCCAGCACGCCGTCCATCCACCGTCTCCACCTGCCTCGCGCCGTCACGCTGACTCATTAAACATCTTCAGGGAACATCTCAGAACAACCAATATACACAAAACTGACGAAGAAAATCAGATTGGACGCTGATCATGTTGGATTAGACGCTTCCTCTTTAAACGCCGTGACGCTCTCGCATCTGTGATTTGAATAAAATCATCTGATAAATATCAATCGAATATAAATATTGATGAGGGGCCCTGAGCGAGCGTCACAGAAAGCAGAACGAGAACGTCGTGTATCTTGGGGCCGTTCTCAGAGCTGAGCAGGGAGACGGTTCCGTCCGGATCTGGGTCTGATGTAAATCTTCAGAGGTTTCGAGCTGATGTCCCCTCATCCTTCTCTTCTGAGGAGCATGTCCTCTGAGATCCGAGCGGAACCAGGATGATCAGACACCTGCTCTCATCCAGAGGGAGGAGGCTTCTCTGAGGAAGGGGATCAGGTGGAGGGTTGTGATGTGCAGTGTGTGTATGTGTGTGTGTGTGTGTGTGTGTGTGTGTGTGTGAGGTTCAATAAAGCTCGTATTGTTTAATCCGGGTTAATGTTTTATTCAGACTTCTTCTCTCTGAACTTCCCATTTACGGGAAAAACCCGACTCGATCAGGAAGTCTGATGTTTTTTATCTTCGGACTGAACTCCTATGTTTTTGGAAGGTTTTCCAGGTGTTTTCCAGGTGTTTTCCAGGTGTTTACAGATGTTCGCAGATGTTTATGCTGTGTCTGCTGGGGCGTGGGTGTGCGCGTGTGTGTGTGTGCGCGTGCTTACCTTGAAAGTAAACTCCGGAGCAGACCTGCAGCACGCGCGGCAGTGACGTCCGCTCCAGCCCGCTGACGTAATCCTGCAGACCCATCACCTCCCCGGGATCAGAACCGACCTCCATCGTGCATCACACGCCGACTGCGTGTCCGCCTGTCCGCCTGCCTGTCCGCCTGCGTGTCGTCTGCGTGCCGCCTGTCCGTCTGCGTGCCGCCTGCGTGCCGTCTGCGTGCCGCCTGTCCGTCTGCGTGCCGCGTCTCAGAGCTGAGAACCGTTCAGCACTTCCTCTAAAACACACAGAGCTGCCCACAACAGTACACACGTCATACGATCACACACACACACACACTAAACTCTCTCTCACACATTCACACATAAACTCTCACACACAAACTCTCTCTCTCTCACACACACACATCACACACGTAAACTCTCTCTCACACACTCACAAACACACACACACTCACACTCACACACGTAAACTCTCTCACACACTCACAAACACACACGTAAACTCTCTCACACACTCACAAACACACACACAAACTCTCTCACACACAAACTCTCTCTCTCACACACTCACAAACACACTCACACTCACACACGTAAACTCTCTCACACACTCACTCACAAACACACACACAAACTCTCTCACACACAAACTCTCTCTCTCACACACTCACAAACACACACGTAAACTCTCTCACACACACAAACACACACAAACTCTCTCTCACACACTCACAAACAGACACACTCACAAACACACACACACACACACACAAACTCTCACACACTCACAAACAGACACACACACAAACTCTCTCTCACACACTCACAAACAGACACACTCACAAACACACACACACACACACAAACTCTCACACACTCACAAACAGACACACACACAAACTCTCTCTCACACACTCACAAACAGACACACTCACAAACACACACACACACAAACTCTCACACACTCACAAACAGACACACACACAAACTCTCACACACTCACAAACACACACACACACACAAACTCTCACACACACACAAACAGACACACACGTAAACTCTCTCTCACACACTCACAAACACACAAACTCTCTCTCACACACTCACAAACACACACATAAACTCTCTCACACACTCACAAACACACACATAAACTCTCTCTCACACTCACAAACACACACATAAACTCTCTCTCACACACTCACACACACACACACACAAACTCTCTCTCACACACTCACAAACACACACGTAAACTCTCTCTCACACACTCACAAACACACAAACTCTCACACACTCACAAACACACACACACACGTAAACTCTCTCACACACACTCACAAACACACACACACACACACGTAAACTCTCTCTCACACACTCACAAACACACACACACACAAACTCTCTCTCACACACAAACACACACACAAACTCTCTCACACACTCACACACTCACACAAACTCTCTCACACACTCACAAACACACATGTAAACTCTCTCACACACACTCACAAACACACACACATAAACTCTCTCTCACACATTCACACACACACACATAAACCCTCTTTCACACACTCACAAACACACACACAAACTCTCTCTCGCACCTCACACACAAACACACACACAAACTCTCTCTCACACACTCACAAACTCTCACACACTCACAAACACCCACACACACAAACTCTCACACACTCACAAACACCCACACACACAAACTCTCACACACTCACAAACACCCACACACACAAACTCTCACACACTCACAAACAGACACACACACAAACTCTCTCTCACACACTCACACACGTAAACTCTCTCTCTCTCACACACACAAACTCTCTCTCACACACTCACAAACACACACACACAAACTCTCTCACACACTCACAAACACACACGTAAACTCTCTCACACACACTCACAAACACACACACACACAAACTCTCTCTCACACACTCACAAACACACACGTAAACTCTCTCACACACACACACAAACACACACACACACACAAACTCTCTCACACACTCACAAACACACACGTAAACTCTCTCACACACACTCACAAACACACACACACAAACTCTCTCACACACTCACAAACACACACGTAAACTCTCTCTCACACACTCACAAACAGACACACACAAACTCTCTCACACACTCACAAACACACACGTAAACTCTCTCACACACTCACAAACACACACACACACACACAAACTCTCTCTCACACACTCACACACGTAAACTCTCTCTCTCTCTCACACACACATAAACTCTCTCTCTCACACTCACAAACACACACACACAAACTCTCTCACACACTCACAAACACACACGTAAACTCTCTCTCACACACTCACAAACAGACACACACAAACTCTCTCACACACTCACAAACACACACGTAAACTCTCTCTCACACACTCACAAACAGACACACACACAAAACTCTCTCACACACTCACAAACACACACGTAAACTCTCTCTCACACCTCACACACTCACAAACACACACAAACTCTCTCACACACTCACAAACACACACACACACAAACTCTCTCTCACACACTCACAAACACACACGTAAACTCTCTCACACACCTCACACACACACACACACATACACACACAAACTCTCTCACACACACACACACACACACAAACTCTCTCTCACACACTCACAAACACACACACACACACACAAACTCTCTCTCACACACTCACAAACACACACAAACTCTCTCACACACACACTCACAAACTCTCACACACACACTCACAAACACACACACACACAAACTCTCTCACACACACAAACTCTCTCACACACTCACAAACACACACACACACACATAAACTCTCTCTCACACACTCACAAACACACACACACACACACACAAATTCTCTCTCTCTCACACACACACACACACACACACACACACATAAACTTTCTCTCACACACTCACACACACACAAACTCTCTCTCACACACTCTCACTCACACACACACTCACCCAGGGGCGTTTTTAGGGTTTAGAAACATCAGGGGCTTTAGCCCAGATCCCTTATTGCCCCTCTCTGTCCTCTTTAAAAATTGCCCCTTCATGAGGGTATTTATCCATTTTTTAAACTGTTGTTACATTCATTTTGTTTGATCATTTATTAATTATATTGGATTAAATTAATGAACATGTGAAATCTGTCTGTCAGCAGTGGGGAGCACATTCAGTTTTATTAAATGATGGTTTTGGATGAAAATGTTTGAATAAAGGAACCTAAGCTTCAGCAGAAAAGCATGAATCTGTTTTACGAGTCCGTCGCAGATGAGACAGTTTTAACGAGGTTTTGCTTTAATTACCGTAACTCTGCTAAAGTTTGCGCCTTCGGAAAAATTCTGACGGTTTCTGAAAGCTGAGAAGCTGCTCTTTACAGCCAACATACAGTTATTACGGTAAGTTTACTCCTGATACTGGCGAAAAAAATCTGTCTCCCACACACACACACACACACACACACACACACACACTCTCTCTCACACACACACACACAGGTGCTTGGAAACACAAACGACCCCCCTGCCCTCACCCCTCTCAAACATCATCCCACTGTGTATACACACAAACAAAACAACAATAACACATTAACAAGAATTAAACCACTTTCTAAACCAGAATTAGAATCATTTTGTATATATAAACAGGTTGGCATGTTCTCCCCTCAGCATTTGGGATTCCAGGTTCGAATCCCCATCTGCGTGGAGTTTCCATGTTCTCCCCGTGTCCGCGTGGGTTTCCTCCGGGTTCTCCGGTTTCCTCCCACAGTCCAAAAACTTTGATCAAGGTCAATTGAGTTCTCCAAATTGCCCCATATAGAGTGTGTCTGTGTGAGTGAGTGTGTGCCCAGCGATGGATTGGCGCCCTGTCCTGGGTGTATCTGCCCAGCACCCGAAACGTTCTCCCCTGGATGGGCATGGGGAACCCCACCGCGACCCTAATAGAGGATAAAAGCAGAAGATAATGAATGAATGAATGATATTTTGTATATATAAACATGTCGGTGACGCGGTGGCTTAGTGGTTGGCATGTTCTCCCCTCAGCACTAGGGTTTCCCGGTTCGAATCCCCGATCTGGGTGGAGTTTCCATGTTCTCCCCGTGTCCGCGTGGGTTTCCTCCGGGTTCTCCGGTTTCCTCCCACAGTCCAAAAACTTTGATCAAGGTCAATTGAGTTCTCCAAATTGCCCCATATAGAGTGTGTCTGTGTGAGTGAGTGTGTGTCCAGCGATGGATTGGCACCCTGTCCTGGGTGTATCTGCCCAGCGCCCGAAACGTTCTCCCCTGGATGGGCATGGGGAACCCCCCACCCCCTCCGGAACCATAATAGGGTGGAAGTGGAAGATAATGAATGAATGAATTATATTTTGTATATATAAACATGTCGGTGACGCGGTGGCTTAGTGATTGGCATGTTCTCCCCTCAGCACTTGGGATTCCCGGTTCGAATCCCCATCTGCGTAGAGTTTCCATGTTCTCCCCATGTCCACGTGGGTTTCCTCCGGGTTCTCTGGTTTCCTCCCACAGTCCAAAAACATGGATCAAGTCAATTGAGTTCTCCAAATTGCCCCATATAGAGTGTGTCTGTGTGAGTGAGTGTGTGTCCAGCGATAGATTGGCGCCCTGTCCTGGGTGTATCTGCCCAGCGCCCGAAACGTTCTCCCCTGGATGGGCATGGGGAACCCCCCCCCGGAACCCTAATAGAGGATAAAGTGGAAGATAATGAATGAATGAATGATATTTTGTATACATAAACATGTCGGTGACGCGGTGGCTTAGTGGTTGGCATGTTCTCCCCTCAGCATTTGGGATTCCAGGTTCGAATCCCCATCTGCGTGGAGTTTCCATGTTCTCCCCGTGTCCGCGTGGGTTTCCTCCGGGTTCTCCGGTTTCCTCCCACAGTCCAAAAACTTTGATCAAGGTCAATTGAGTTCTCCAAATTGCCCCATATAGAGTGTGTGTGAGTGAGTGAGTGTGTGTCCAGTGATGGATTGGCGTCCTGTCCTGGGTGTATCTGCCCAGCACCCGAAACGTTCTCCCCTGGATGGGCATGGGGAACCCCACCGCGACCCTAATAGAGGATAAAAGCAGAAGATAATGAATGAATGAATGATATTTTGTATATATAAACATGTCGGTGGCGCGGTGGCTTAGTGGTTGGCATGTTCTCCCCTCAGCACTAGGGTTTCCCGGTTCGAATCCCCGATCTGGGTGGAGTTTCCATGTTCTCCCCGTGTCCGCGTGGGTTTCCTCCGGGTTCTCCGGTTTCCTCCCACAGTCCAAAAACTTTGATCAAGGTCAATTGAGTTCTCCAAATTGCCCTATATAGAGTGTGTCTGTGTGAGTGAGTGTGTGCCCAGCGATGGATTGGTGCCCTGTCCTGGGTGTATCTGCCCAGCGCCCGAGACGTTCTCCCCTGGATGGGCATGGGGAACCCCCCCGCGACCCTAATAGAGGATAAAGTGGGAGATAATGAATGAATGATATTTTGTATATATAAACATGTCGGTGACGCGGTGGCTTAGTGGTTGGCATGTTCTCCTCTCAGCATTAGGGATTCCGGGTTCGAATCCCCATCTGCGTGGAGTTTCCATGTTCTCCCCGTGTCCGCGTGGGTTTCCTCCGGGTTCTCCGGTTTCCTCCCACAGTCCAAAAACATGGATCGAGTCAATTGAGTTCTCCAAATTGCCCCATATAGAGTGTGTCTGTGTGAGTGAGTGTGTGTGTGCCCAGTGATGGATTGGCGTCCTGTCCTGGGTGTATCTGCCCAGCGCCCGAGACGTTCTCCCCTGGATGGGCATGGGGAACCCTCCCCCCCAACCCAAACCAAGTAGAGGATAATGGATGAATGGATGAATGGATGAATATAAACACGTCTACAGGAGCGTCTGTAGAGTCGACTCACACCCCACTCTGAATCAGTTAGTGTGTAGTGTGAGGCGCCAGGTGGCGCCACCTATCGTCGCCGCCGTTGGTGGACTAACAGAAGAAGCAGCGGGCGCGTTACCCAGAGTGCCATGCAGCTTTAGGAATGAATGATGGCGAAAAATAGCGCCACCAACATTCCGAACTTTGATTGTCCTTCGTGGTGAGTATTTCAGCATTTAACCCGAACCTGCAGCCGCGTTTAGAGCGGCGCTTTTAAACGACTTCAGCTCCATTCCGTCATCTGAACAAGCTCCGACCCGCGCCGAGCGCCTCAGCAAGAAAGACGGCGGCCGTGTCCCGAATCGGTGCGAGTTTCCCTCTGTAGGCTGCACCCGTCCGCGCCGCCCTGCGGCTCCGCTGCGCCCTCTGTAGTGCGCCCTCTGTAGTGCGCACTGCGGGATTTGGGACGCGCGGGTCTGTAATGGCGGCGTGTGGACGGCGGCACGAACCGAACAGAAGAGAGTTTTATTAAATCTTTAAATCTTTTACAGAAATCTTTACATCTTTATTTGTTTATAAACGTGGCATTAATTAATAACGGGCTTATAAAATAATAAATAAGGCAAATATTTCATTTAAAATTTAAAAGAACGAACTAAATATTTTTTGGTTTTGTTTCGACGGCGTTCTGTTTTAATATTCAAGGTAAAATTAGGCGGCACTAAGGTGGCTTAGTGGTTTTGGCATGTTCTCCTCTCAGCACTAGGGATTCCCAGTTTGAATCCCCATCTGGGTGGAGTTTCCATGTCCTCCCCGTGTCCGCGTGGGTTTCCTCCGGTTTCCTCCCACAGTCCAAAAAACATGGATCAAGTCAATTGAGTTCTCCAAATTGCCCCATATAGAGTGTGTCTGGGTGAGTGAGTCCAGTGATGGGTTGCCCCCCTGTCCTGGGTGTATCTGCCCAGCGCCCGAAACGTTCTCCCCTGGATGGGCATGGGGAACCCCACCGCGACCCTAATAGAGGATAAAGTGGAAGATAATGAATTGATGGAATGATAAAAAAAAAAATAACAGGTTGGCTTAGTGGTTTGGCATGTTCTCCTCTCAGCGCTAGGGATTCCCAGTTCAAATCCCCATCTGGGTGGAGTTTCCATGTTCTCCCAGTGTTTGCGTGGGTTTCCTCCGGGTTCTCAGGTTTCCTCCCACAGTCCAAAAAACATGGATCAAGTCACTTGAGTTCTCCAAATTGCCCCATATAGAGTGTGTGTGAGTGTGTGTGAGTTCAGTGATGGGTTGCCCCCCTGTGCTGGGTGTATCTGCCCAGCGCCCGAGACGTTCTCCCCTGGATGGGCATGGGGAACCCCACCACGACCCTAATAGAGGATAAAGTGGAATATAATGGATGGATGGATGGATGGAACCTTGTTATAGGCGGAATGGTGGCTTAGTGGTTGGCATGTTCTCCTCTCAGCACTAGGGATTCCCGGTTCGAATCCCCATCCGGGTGGAGTTTCCATGTTCTCCTCATGTCCGTGTGGGTTTCCTCCGGGTTCTCCGGTTTCCTCCCACAGTCCAAAAACATGGCTCAAGGTCAATTGGATTCTCCAAATTGCCCCATATAGAGTGTATGTGTGTGAGTGAGTGTGTGTCCAGTGATAGGTTGCCCCCCTGTCCTGGGTGTATCTGCCCAGCGCCCGGAACGTTCTCCCCTGGATGGGCATGAGGAACCCCTCCCCCCGCTCCCTAATAGAGGATAAAGCGGGAGATGATGGATGGATGGATTATAATAATGATCTAATCTCAGTTTTATGTTTTCGGTTCTGTTGGTTCTGATCCGATCTGTGAGCTAAAGAAGCAGGCGATGCTGTTCTAACTGTTTGGTTCCGATCCAGGTTCTCTCAGGTTGTGATGTCATCAATCAGTGGGGTCAGACTGATGGTCAGTCTGTCATCTGTTTGTTAGATGAATTGAGATTTAAGTTTAAAATAAAAGGCACACTCTGTAGGTTCCATTTAGTTTAGTGCTCTAAGTGAAGTGGAGACTCGGTTCTCCGGGTTCTACAGAGCGGGCCGTCAGCAGTGTGGAGGTGTCTCTCTGAGTCAGAGGGGGGGAACCCTCACCCCTTCGCCTCAGAGAACCTGATTAATGTGTTTGGTTCTGTAGGGCGGGGAAACCTCCACCTGGACTTCACCTGGACGTAGTGAAAGGAGACAAGCTGATCGAGGTGAGTCTTATCCCGTCACCCGGTTCAACGGTGTTAACCTGACTGACTCGTAAGAATAGGTTTATATCATTTAGGGTTAGAGGGCGGCACGGTGGCTTAGTGGTTGGCATGTTCTCCTCTCAGCACTAGGGATTCCCGTTTCGAATCCCCATCTGGATGGAGTTTCCATGTTCTCCCCGTGTCCACGTGGGTTTCCTCCGGGTTCTCCGCTTTACTCCCACAGTCCAAAAACATGGATCAAGTCAATTGAATTCTTCAAATTGCCCCATATAGAGTGTGTCTGTGTGAGTGAGTGTGTGTCCAGCGATGGATTGGCGCCCTGTCCTGGGTGTATCTGCCCAGCGCCCGAGATGTTCTCCCCTGGATGGGCATGGGGAACCCCCCCCCCCACCCCCGCGACCCTAATAGAGGATAAAGCAGGTGATAATGAATTAATAAGATTTTGGGTGGGCGGCACGGTGGCTTAGTTATTAGCATGTTCTCCTCTCAGCTCTAGGGATTCCTGGTTCTCCCCATGTCCACGTGGGTTTCCTCCGGGTTCTCCGGTTTCCTCCCACAGTCCAAAAACTTGGATCAAGTCAATTGAGTTCTCCAAATTGCCCCATATAGAGTGTATTTGTGTGTGTGAGTGTGTGCCCAGTGATAGATTGCCCCCTGTCCTGGGTGTATCTGCCCAGCGCCGAAACGTTCTCCTCTGGATGGGCATGGGGAACCCCCCCACGACACTAATAGAGGATAAAGCAGAAGATAATGGAGGGCTGGAAGACTCTGGGTGGCACGGTTCTCCTCTCAGCTCTGGGATTCCTGGTTCGAATCCCAATCTGGGTGGAGTTTCCATGTCCTCCCCGTGTCCGCGTGGGTTTCCTCCGGGTTCTCCGGTTTCCTCCCACAGTCCAAAAACATGGATCAAGTCAATTGAATTCTCCAAATTTCCCCATATAGAGTGTGTCTGTGTGAGTGAGTGTGTGCCCAGCGATAGATTGGCGCCATGTCTATCTGCCCAGCGCCCGAGATGTTCTCCCCTGAATGGGCATGGGGAACCCCACCGCGACCCTAATAGAGGATAAAGCGGGAGATGATGGTTGGATTTAGGGTTAGCCGCTCGGTACCGAGTCCGTCGGTGTACTTTTGCACTGGATACTAACCCGACTGTCTGCTGCCCGGATGCGGTTCTGCTCCGCGGTGCTCTGGTGGCTTTCGGGTCCAGGATGGTGCTATAGGAACCCGAGCCCTGTGATTTAAGCACTGAGGGGGAGTCATGACCTCAGCTGTTATTACTCAGGGTCACATGACCTTGGTGTCTGACCGTGTGGGGGATCAGAGTAATGAACGGGTGAGTGTGTGCAGAAGCTGATCATCGATGAGAAGAAGTTCTACTTATTTGGGAGGAACCCAGATCTTTGTGACTTCACTATAGATCATCAGTCGTGTTCTCGGGTCCACGCGGCTCTGGTGTACCACAAACATCTGAAGAGGCTCTTCCTCATCGACCTCAACAGCAGTGAGTTTCATCTACCTCACACTCACACACTTTACTCTGCAGCATTCAGGGACGGTTCCATTACCGTATTTTCCGGACCATAAGGCGCACCGTACTATAAGGCGCAGTCTGAATTCGGGACTCTATTTCTGTACGGTACTTATTCTGTACGGCAGCGTATTATAAGGCACTCGCTAAAATTTATTTTACTACTTGATAAAACACACATTATTTTAATCTCTCTTCTCCCACAAATCCATCAAAGTCCTCGTCTTCTGTGTCTGAATTAAAAAGCTGGTTCTCTATCGAGCACTCCGGGTTCCCCCTCATCGATGTCCGAGTCCGTCTCGTCTCCGGGCGGGCGTTCGGCGACGATGCCGGCTTTGGCGAAAGCTCGGACGACGGTCACGGCGGAACCCTCAGCCCAGGCGTCCACAACCCATTCACAGACGGTGGCGTAACTTGCCCGCCGCGATTTTGGAACTCGGTACACGTATAAGGCGCATCGGATTATAAGGCGCACGTCCGATTTCTGGGAAAATTTTAGGCTTTTTGGGTGCGCCTTACGGTACCGTATTTTCCGGACCATAAGGCGCACTGTATTATAAGACGCAGTCTGAATTTCGGGGTCTATTTCTGTATTTGAGCCACGTATAAGATGCATCGGATTATAAGGCGCACGTCCGATTTCTGGGAAAATTTTAGGCTTTTAGGTGCACCTTATAGTCCGGAAAATACGGTACCGTATTATAAGGCGCAGTCTGAATTTCGGGGTCTATTTCTGTATTTGAGTCACGTATAAGGCGCACCGTACTATAAGGTGCAGTCTGAATTACGGACTCTATTTCTGTATGGTACTTATTCTGTATAAGTATAAGGGAATCGAGCACTCCGGGTTCCCCCTCATCGATGTCCGAGTCCGTCTCGTCTCCGGGCGGCCGTTCGGCGACGACGCCGGCTTTCGCGAAAGCTCGGACGACGGTCACGGCGGAACCCTCAGCCCAGGCGTCCAGAACCCATTCACAGACGGTGGCGTAACTCGCCCGAGTTTTAGTAAACGTGTGTTCACCGTAGGGCTGTCTTCAACTAAGGATTTTCATAGTCGAATCTGATTCGTCAGATTGTCCCTATAGTCGACTGATAGTCGAATCAGTTAAAATTTCACCACAAGATGGCGCTAAGGGCATAGTTTTTAAAAAATATATATATTTTTTTACATTTTACTTGTTTTTCTAACAAAAGAAAACCTTTTTTATTGGTTTTTCTTTTTTCTTTTTTTTCTAGAAATTAGGATGATTTTATTTGACAAAAGGCTATATATATAACGAAAACAGACATTTCATGTCAAAACTAACGCTTAGCAGCAGCCATGGGCGCCCCCATGTGGTCATAATGGTACATTCGACTATGAGGTTCATAGTCGACTACGGTTCTCCGAATCGAATCGTCGAATATTGCAGCTCACCCCTAGTTCACCGTCTATCATCCATCGCTCCCACGCCGCCCGCAACTTTACTTTAAACGCCCCGTTTACACCAATGTCCAGCGGTCGGAGTTCTTTATTTAATCCTCCCGGAATGACGGCAAGCTCCGGATTCATTTCCTTCCCTCGGCTTTTCTGTGAGATGAGCGCGCATGGAGTCACCGACCAGCAGGGCGGCGATGTGTGGAAAAAAGCACCCGGTCGCACAACAATACTTTTATAGATTTTGGAACTCGGTACTAGGGGTGAGCTGCAATATTCGCTGATTCGACGATTCGATTCAGAGAACCGTAGTCGACTATGAACCTCATAGTCGAATGTACCATTTTGACCACATGGGGGCGCCCATGGCTGCTGCTAAGCATTAGTTTTTACATGAAATGTCTTTGTTTTCGTTATATATATAGCCTTTTGTCAAATAAAATCATCCTAATTTCTAGAGAGAAAAAAAGAAAAACAAAAAAAAAGGTTTTCTTTTGTTTGGAAAACAAGTAAAATATATATTAAAAAAATATATTTTTAAAAACTATGCTTATAGCGCCATCTTGTGGTGAAATTTGAACTGATTCCACTATCAGTCGACTATAGGGAAAATCTGACGAATCAGATTCGACTACGAAAATATGTAGTTGAATACAGCCCTACTCGGTACACGTATAAGGTGCACCGGATTATAAGGCGCACGTCCGATTACTGGGAACATCTTAGGTTTTTAGGTGCGCCTTATGGTCCGGAAAAATACGGTAATTAAATTCTAATGAAACCGAATGGTTCTCTGTTTGTGGACCAGCTCATGGGACGTTCCTCGGACACATCCGCCTGGAGCCCCATAAACCTCAGCAGGTTCCCATCGACTCCACCATGTCGTTCGGGGCCTCCACCCGCGTCTACACCATTCGGGAGAAGCCTCAGAGCCAGGCCAACGTCAGCGCGGGGGATAAGGGCGGCGAGGACGAGGAGCTCAAAGGACTGCTGGGACTCCCCGAGGAGGAGACGGAGCTGGAGGTGGGTGGAGCCTTTCAGAGTGGGTGGAGTTTCAGAATGCCCTGCTTGTCCTTCTGAGTGTTTCAAGCTGTGTTTTCATTTGTGAACGCACGGAACGGCCCGGATGTTCTGAACGAAGAACCTGACCGAGTTCAACACCGCACACAACAAGCGCATCTCCACCCTCACCATCGAGGAGGGCAACCTGGACATCCAGAGGCCCAAGAGGAAGCGGAAAAGCTCCCGGGTCAGCTTCAGTGAGGAGGAGGAGATCATCAACCCAGGTGAGGAGATCAGAGGAGAGAGCCGAGCACCCGGACTTCATCCACCTGAACCATGGAGAACCACCTCACACCCTCTGAAGAACCTTCAGCAGATAGAGAACCGATTGAGAGACGATCAGGAATTAATTAACATTATTATAGACTCATTATGCAGGTGATGGTGGCTTAGTGGTTGGCATGTTCTCCTCTCGGCACTAGGGATTCCCGGTTCGAATCCCCATCTGGGTGGAGTTTCCATGTTCTCCCCGTGTCTGTGTGGGTTTCCTCCGGGTTCTCCGGTTTCCTCCCACAGTCCAAAAACATGGATCAAGTCAATTGAGTTCTCCAAATTGCCCCATATACTCTATATATGTGTCTGTGTGAGTGAGTGTGTGTCCAGCGATAGATTGGCGTCCTGTCCTGGGTGTGTCTACCCAGCGCCCGAAACGTTCTCCCCCCGCGACCCTAATAGAGGATAAAGTGGAAGATAATGGATGGATGTTGACATGCGGGGTGGCACGGTGGCTTAGTGGTTGGCATGTTCTCCTCTCAGCGCTGGGGATTGTCATTTCGAATCCCAATCTGTGTGGAGTTTCCAATGTTCTCCCCGTGTCCACGTGGGGTTCCTCCGGGTTCTCCGGTTTCCTTCCACAGTCCAAAAACATGGATCAAGGCAATTGAGTTCTCCAAATTGCCCCATATAGAGTGTTTCTGTGTGAGTGAGTGTGTGTCCAGCGATGGATTGGCGTCCTGTCCTGGGTGTGTCTACCCAGCGCCCGAAACGTTCTCCCATGGATGGGCATGGGGAACCGCCGCTATTAATAATTGTCTATTAATAATAATAATAATAGTGTTCCGTGTTTACGTTAAATAAATGTAACCCTGATGTTTCGGTGTCTCTCAGAGGACGTGGACCCCTCGGTGGGACGCTTTAGGAACATGGTGCAGACAGCCGTTGTTCCTCTAAAGGTACCTTCATAACACGTTGATAACTGTTGATGTTAGAACGTTCCATAAAGTCTCCCCCCCTCTGATGGTTGGTTTGTTTTTTCAGAAGAGGAAATCGGACAGCGGCAGCGTTTTGGGAATCGAGGATTCGATGACCCATCGCATTCACACGTTCCCCCTGAAAGCAGGCCTGTACGGAGATCTTCCCCCCACCAGCCACGAGGCCCATCCTGGAGGGGGCACCATGATGGGGGGGCTACCTCTCCCGAACCCCGCGCCGGAGGTGGACTTGGCCCCCGAGCCTCCCCTGCCTCCCATCATGCTCAACCCCACTCCGGTGTCCGGCCCCTACATGCCCGAGGGGCTCAGCGAACCACGCAAGAAGAAGTATGCCAAAGAGGCGTGGCCCGGCAAGAAGCCCACACCCTCTTTACTCCTGTAGGGGGCGTGTCCGCGGGCCGTTTCCATGTTTTGTACGAATAGTGAACTTTTATATTTCTGCTTACGTTACATCGAGTTCCAAGACGTTCCGCGGAGACGACGAGGGACGGGATAGGAACGCCGCTCATCACTCGGAGAGCGTTGCAGACCGATTCGGGTGATTTGTTTTTTTTAATGAATGCAGACTCCGTACTGTGCGATACCTGCTCCGTCACTAGATGGCGATAACGGGAACACGAGGGAACTTTCCGGATGTTATCGATTTTGTTTTAACGACGTTGTTGCTTAATTAGATCACAGAATCCATTAATCTAATGTGGGAGCCTTGACGACCACCAACCGTACAGAACCAAAAGTATATGAACACCTCCGTGTCTCGTTGACTCCCACTGGGGGGGAGGGGTGCGGGGGGGGGGTGCTCCTGAGGGCCCTCGCCCGAGCTCACATTCCAACTGGGTTTAAAGAAGGTTAACATGGTGGAGAACGCTTTAGAAAGCTTCAGCGTGGGCGAGTGAGCACATACTTTTGGTTTGGTGACGTCGCCCTCCGGTGGCGAGTCGGTGACGGACGCCTGAACGTTCCTCCGCCTGTGCTCCGCCTTTTTAACCGCCCTGTCGCCGTGTTTGTAGCTCCCCCTCCTGTTCTCCCCCTCGTCTGCTTTTGTAACTGAATGGACAGTAAAGGATGATGATGATGAGGATGAGGATGAAGATGAAGCCGTGGTTTTATTCCTTTTAACAACACACAACCCTGAGGTGACAGCGCCACCCTGTGGGATGGTGGAGTGCAGACCTGTGAGGGTTAAACTAAACCTTTAAACGCTGTGACATCATCATCATCATGGTTTCTTTATATTATTTGTGTTAGTCTTTCATTTCCCTCTTTTTTTGTTTTTATATGAGGTGTGTGTGCGCGTGTGTGTGTGTGTGCGCGTGTGTGTGTGTGTGTGTGTGTGTGAGACGTCCCGCTGCGGTTCAGTTTGTTTACATCTGTACAGACAGTAAAGGAACATCACATAAAGGTTTTCTGTTCTCTCTCTGAGGTTCTGCTTCAAAACATTTGTGATAACTGATAACTGGGGGGGGGGGGGTTCCCCATGCCCATCCAGGGGAGAACGTCTCGGGCGCTGGGCAGATACACCCAGGACAGGACGCCAATCCATCGCTGGACACACACTCACTCACACACACACACTCTATATGGGGCAATTTGGAGAATTCAATTGACTTGATCCATGTTTTTGGACTGTGGGAGGAAACCGGAGAACCCGGAGGAAACCTACGCGGACACGGAGAGAACATGGAAACTCCACCCAGATTGGGATTCGAACCGGGAATCCCTAGTGCTGAGAGGAGAACATGCCAACCACTAAGCCACCGTGCCGCCCCGCATATTAACATACATCCATTATCTTCCGCTTTATCCTCTGTTAGGGTCGCGGGGGAAGGGGGGTGGAATGGTTCCCCATGCCCATCCAGGGGAGAACGTTTCGGGCGCTGGGCAGATACAACCAGGACAGGGCGCCAATCCATCGCTGGGCACACACTCACTCACACATACACACACTATGGGGCAATTTGGAGAACTCAATTGACTTGATCCATGTTTTTGGACTGTGGGAGCAAACCGGAGAACCCGGAGGAAACCCACGTGGACACGGGGAGAACATGGAAACCACCCGGATTGGGATTCGAACCGGGAATCCCTAGCGCTGAGAGGAGAACATGCCAACCACTAAGCCACCGTGCCACCCCTCCACAGAAGTGTTTTTATTCATTTAAATCTTTCAAATAACGCGGGGTTATAATTTTTTATTAGTTGTAATTAATAATAAACATGAGAAGGGGCGTTTGAGTTTACAGATTGGTTTGAGTTTAATTGCAGTCTGCAGGTTAATTTAATTAAAACAATCGTTAAATCGTTAAATCCGATCTGGAGACCTTCAGGCCAGCCCAGGCTCTGATGGCTGCCTCTCCACGGCGCTGATCCTCAGGTGGATCCCGTTGATGGATCTAAGCACTAGTTTGGGGATCATCTTGGGGACGTGATCGGGGTCGTTGATGAGGACGTACCTCTTCAGCGTCAGCGCCACCACCACCTTCATCTCGTTCATGGCAAAGTTCTGCCCAATGCAGTTCCTGAAGTCAAGAAACAAAGCCATCAGCCCTCATGATACAGCATCAGGACCTGCATCGGGACTCCCATCAGCATCTCAGGAGGAGGAGGAGGATGGGAGGTGGGAGTTTGGTGGAGCTGTGCCACATTCTGATCCATTTCATTAAAACTCCCGTAACATCGTTTACCTCTGAACCTCTGAGTCACTGAGCTGAATCAAAACGATTCTGACTCAGTGAAGTGATTCTGATTCACAGCTGATCGAATCCTGTAACCTTCACACCTTTACATCTGCAGCTGGAGGTCGGATTTACCCGAATCATCATTTTCTAAACTCTTATCTTGGACGTATTATAAGTCTATCTCGGTGGGTGTGGGAGTGGGAGTGGGAGTAGGTGTGAGTGTGGGAGTGGGTGTGGGAGTGGGTGTGGGTGCGGGAGTGGGTGCGGGAGTGGGTGTGGGTGCGGGAGTGGGTGTGAGAGTGGGAGTAGTGTGGGTGTGGGAGTGGGAGTAGGTGTGGGAGTAGTATGGGTGCGGGAGTGGGTGTGGGAGTGGATGCGGGAGTGGGAGTAGGTGTGGGTATGGGAGTGGGTGTGGGAGTGGGAGTAGTGTGGGAGTGGGAGTAGGTGTGGGAGTGGGTGTGGGTGTGGGAGTGGGTTTGGGATTGGGAGTAGGAGTGAGTGTGGGAGTAGGTGTGGGAGTGGGTGTGGAAGTAGGTGTGGGAGTGGGTGTCGGAGTGGGTGTGGGAGTGGTGTGGGTGTGGGAGTGGGAGTAGTGTGGTTGTGGGAGTGGGTGCGGGAGTGGGTGTGGGTGTGGGAGTTGGTGTGGGAGTGGGTGTGGGAGTAGTGTGGGAGTGGGTGTGAGAGTAGGTGTGGGTGTGGGAGTAGTGTGGGTGTGGAAGTGGGTGTGGTTGTGCGAGTGGGTGTGGTTGTGCGAGTGGGTGTGGGTGTGGGTGTGTGAGAGAGAGTACCCTCACACCCTGCACACCATGTTCCTCACCCTCACCATACTCCACACATTCCTCCTGCAGTGTTTAAATGTACCCCCCCCCCCCGGTGGGTGTGGCTCATAGGCGTCTCTGGATAAGGTGCGTTCAGGTACATTTCTAGATTATCGCCATCTCAGCGATGGAGAACCCAGGTGACGGTGACGACAGACTGAGACCTGACCTCAGGGATGATCTCTCTACAGTTACCATCAGGAAGAAGATCAAAGATCTTGATGATCAAAGAGTTCTCAGACGCTCATGATTGGCTGGTGTCGTGGTGATCGATGTCTCTATACAAACCTGGGTCCAGCAGAGAAGGGAACGAACGAATGTGGAGATCTGTTTGCAGTGTTCTCCGGTAGGAACCTCAGAGGATCGAACACCTATAAAAGAAAAAAAAAAAACATTCTTCTTCTTCTTGGTCTCCAGTTCCTTCACACTGAGGGAACCTCTGCTCCCTTAGAACCATGGAACACTCTACACTCTACAGCACTATACATGATTCAGTATTGTGGAGAAACGTCTGAAACTTTGGGCTGCGTTCAGTCTGAAGGACATCTGAAGCTTCATCATCACCATCATCATCATCATCATCATCATCACCATCATCATCATCATCACATCATCATCATCATCATCATCATCATCATCATCATCATCATCCTGACCTCGAGCTCTGTAATTACGGTGTGAACTGGATTTCTTACATCTGGATTCTCCCAAACTGTGGGGTTGTGATGGATTCCATAAATGCTGATTCCAATCAGAAGACCTGTGAACACAGAGCCCCAGGGTTAGAGAGCAGAGCGGAAGGTTCTCCAGCAGCACACAGAGGAACGATGCCCCATGATTCACCGGGTTCTCTGTCTCCAACCACTGCCGCAGGGCCTGCAGTCATTAATCGTCTGTATGACCATGCACCATCATCAGCACCATCAACACCAAGATCACCATCAACACCATCATACACCATCATGCATCATCATTATGCACCATCAACACCATCATGCACCATCATGCACCATCAGCACCATCATGCACCATCAGCACCATCAGCACCATCAGCACCATCATGCACCATCAACACCATCATGCACCATCATGCACCATCAGCACCATCAGCACCATCAGTACCAAGATCACCATCAGCACCACCATGCATCATCATGCACCACCAACAACAACATCATGCACCATCAGCACCATCATGCACCATCATGCATCATCATGCACCACAAACACCATCAGCACCATCAGCACCATCAGCACCATCATGCACCATCAGCACCATCAGCACCATCATGCACCATCATGCACCATGAGCACCATCAACACCAACATGCACCATCAACACCATCAGCACCATCAGCACCATCAGCACCATCATGCACCATCATGCACCATGAGCACCATCAGCACCATCAGCACCATCAGCACCATCATGCACCATCATGCACCATCAGCACCATCAACACCAACATGCACCATCAACACCATCAGCACCATCAACACCATCATGCACCATCATGCACCATCAGCACCATCAGCACCATCAGCACCATCATGCACCATCAGCACCATCAGCACCATCATGCACCATCATGCACCATGAGCACCATCATGCACCATCATGCACCATCAGCACCATCAGCACCATCATGCACCATCAGCACCATCAGCACCATCATGCACCATCAGCACCATCATGCACCATCAGCACCATCATGTACCATCATGCACCATCATGCACCATCATGCATCATCATGCACCACAAACACCATAAGCACCATCAACATCATCAGCACCATCATGCACCATCAGCACCATCATGCATCATCATCATGCATCATCATGCACCACCAACACCATCAGCACCAAGATGACCATCAGCACCATCAACATCATCAGCACCATCATGCACCATCAGCATCATCAGCACCAAGATCACCATCAGCACCATCATGCATCATCATGCACCACCAACAACAACATCATGCACCATCAGCACCATCACCACCATCACCACCATCATGCACCATCAGCACAATCACCACCATCATGCACCATCATGCATCATCATGCACCACCAACACCATCAGCACCATCAGCACCATCACCACCATCATGCACCAAGATCACCATCAGCACCATCATGCATCATCATGCACCACCAACAACAACATCATGCACCATCAGCACCATCAGCACCATCACCACCATCATGCACCATCAGCACCATCACCACCATCATGCACCATCATGCATCATCATGCACCACCAACACCATCAGCACCATCAGCACCATCAGCACCATCAACATCATCAGCACCATCATGCACCATGAGCACCATCAACACCAACATGCACCATCAACACCATCAGCACCATCAACACCATCAGCACCATCAACACCATCAGCACCATCACCACCATAATGCACCATCAGCACCATCAACATCATCAGCACCATCATGCACCATCATGCACCACCAACACCATCATGCACCACCAACACCATTAGCACCATCATGCACCATCAGCACCATCATGCATCATAATGCATCATAACGCACCATCAGCATATAGTTTTGTGTTAAGATTATTATTAATATCATCAGTTTATTAAAGTCAACCTAATGATTAAAATTTTCTTTTTGATAATAATAATAATAATAATAATAATAATGCATGCAATAAACGTGAGGTGAATGGTTCCGATGATCTTCACCTGCAGGAACTGTTCTTCCATCGAAGAAGGTGATGTCTTTGGTTAATCTGCGTCCTAAACCCGGAACGGGGGGGTAGATGCGCAGGGACTCTTTGATGCACATGGTGGTGTACACTAATTTATTCAGATCCTCCCTGAAACAAGCACACACAGGAGAAAGTCATGGGAACCGTGCCATACAGGAACCATTCAGTTAGGTTTCCTTATTCTAAGAAATCAGTTCCTTTTGAGTTCCTGAACCGTACGTCTGGAATGAAGGATACAAATGTCTTAATGATTTAAATAACAATTTTGACCAGTCGGTTTTTAAATCAGCCAATCACATAGCAGCAATGCAATGTGTAAACTATCCAGGACTATCCAAAGTGTTAGGTAAATATATGAAGTGTTTGGAGGTTCTGAAGCAGCTTCATGAGAACATTTACATTTACATTAACATTTGGTCATTTACTGGACGCTTTTCTATAAAAGTGATTTATAAGGGGAGCACAGGGTTCTTCACAACATCCCTGGAGCAATGAGGGTTAAGGTTCTTGCTCAAGGACCCACATTGGTAACTTCAGCGGATCTGGGATTTGAACCCCCAACCTTCAGCTTGATAGCCCAACACCCTGACCACTGAGCTACCGCACCCACTGCTGATTGATTATCCATCCATCCATCCATTATCTTCCGCTTGTCCGGGGTTCGGGTCGCGGGGGCAGCAACCGAAGTAGGGAAACCCAGACCTCCCTCGCCCCAGCCACCTCCACCAGCTCGACTGGGGGAACCCCGAGGCGTTCCCAGACCAGCTGAGAGATATATCCCCGGGGTCTCCTCCTAGCTGGACTTGCCTGGAACACCTCCCTAGGAAGGCGCCCAGGAGGCATCCTTACCAGATGCCCCAACCACCTCAACTGGGTCCTTTCGATGTGGAGGAGTAGCGGCTCCACTCCGAGTCTCTCCCGGATGACCGAGCTTCTCACCCTAGATTATTTATTATGATCTGTATTATTTAAGTTCACGATGTTTTCACAAACACGGCAACAGGGTTCTGCTGGAACTACAGTAAGGAACCACACGTCGGCGTTTTCCAAACACTCGTTCTGGAGCCATCAGTGTGTCCAGCTCTGTTCCTGATCATCGTTAGTAGAGGCTGTGATGCAGACATTCGAGAGAGCCCTCATGATCAGGTAACATGCAGGTTCTACCCCTTTTGGTTCTGCTGCTCTGGTCCGAGGACTTTAACTCTTCTGATCTGTTTTCTTTGGAGGCATGTCCTCCTCCTCAACCCTCAGACCTCTGAGGATGTTCTTCTGAAGAGCAGAAGGTCTTAGAAGCTCTTTGGAGGCGTGTCCTCCTCCTCAACCCTCAGACCTCTGAGGATGTTCTTCTGAAGAGCAGAAGGTCTTAGAAGCTCTTTGGAGGCGTGTCCTCCTCCTCAACCCTCAGACCTCTGAGGATGTTCTTCTGAAGAGCAGAAGGTCTTAGAAGCTTTTTGGAGGCGTGTCCTCCTCCTCAACCCTCAGACCTCTGAGGATGTTCTTCTGAAGAGCAGAAGGTCTTTGATGGTTTAAATGACCTAATGGACGTTGTTCGGATCAACAGAACCTCACTTCTGTTGGACCAGCGGTTCTGTCTGATGTTGATGATGATGATGGATCAGAGTGGAGTGATTGATCTGCTGATGAGGATCTGAGGATCTGTTGTGGAACTGTTCCCGTGTTCCCATTCTGAGGCTCAGCTACCGAACTGTTTTTGTTCTTTGCTCGTTTAGACAGTGACGAACCTCAGGAACCTTTAATTGGATCTTAAAGGTAATGTATTTTTATGTAAATATTTAATCCATCCATCCATCCATGTGCTTTATCCTCTATTGGGGACGCGGTGGGGTTCCCCATGCCCATCCAGGGGAGAACGTTTTGGGCGCTGGGCAGATACACCCAGGACAGGACACCAATCTATCACTGAACACACACTCACTCACACAGACACACTCTATATGGGGTAATTTGGAGAACTCAATCGAACTTGATCCATGTATTTGGACTGTGGGAGGAAAGCGGAGAACCTGGAGGAAGCCCACGCAGACACGGGGAGAACATGGAAACTCCACCCAGGTTGGGATTCGAACCGGGGATCCCTAGTGCTGAGAGGAGAACGTGCCAATCACTAAGCCACCGTGCCGCCCTCTAAATTTTTAATGTTTTATGTAAATACTTTAAAATAAACCTTCATCAATTTAACACACGGGATCATAGAACCTTCAGGATCAAATCCCGGAGAAGATCCCTGAGACCTCTGTTTCTTTTGAGATGTGACCGGCTTCCTGGAGATCTTCATCCATGGCTCTGCTGACGAATACTGGATGGAACCTGAATATCAATTGGACTGGCGGTCCTGCAGGACGCCCCCTAATGGACTCACATATAGTTTTCCAGTTGTTAGGTTTTCCATTGGTTAAATGTCTCTACATGGCTGTCCTACACTGTTGTTGCTGCCTGGCCGCTCAAGGAGGACGAGTCCCCCACTGAGTCTTGGTCCTCCCAAGGTTTCTTCCTTAAATAACAACATAACAGGGAGTTTTGTCTTGCCGCTGTCGCTTCGGCTCGCTCTTTGGGGGTTTAAAGGCTTTTCATTCTGTAAAGCTGCTTTGTGACAATGTACTGTTGTAAAAAGCGCGCCATAAATAAATTACTTGAACAAGAACGTCTCACAAAAATAAAGAGGAGGAGGAACCGTACCACTCCATCGAGTCCCGCCCCTTCAGAACCTGCAGGATCTCATCCCTGCACTTCTGCTGATGTTCCGGGTTGCAGGCCAGACTGTAGAAGATCCAGCTGATACCACTGGACGTTGTGTCATGTCCCTCAAACATGAAGGTGTCCACCTCTGCACGAATGTCTTCATCAGATAGACCCTGCTGCTGCTCATCCTGCAGAACAATACCACATGATCAGCAGAACCGACTGCAGAACCGACTGCAGGATCTAGACATCACTAGACATCATTGAAACGTTGTCTCCTGGTTCTCTGATCTGTATGACTCTGAGGTTCTGCTGCTTTAATTCATGAACGCTGAATCATCCATCCATCCATCCGTCCATTATCTCCCGCTTTATCCTCTATTAGGGTCGCGGTGGGGTTCCCCATGCCCATCCAGGGGAGAACGTTTCGGGCGCTGGGCAGATACACCCAGGACAGGGCACCAATCCATCCAATCACCTCTACATGGGGCAATTTGAAGAACTCAATTGACTTGATCCATGTTTTTGGACTGTGGGAGGAAACCGGAGAACCCGGAGGAAACCCGCGCGGACACGGGGAGAACATGGAAACTCCACCCAGATGGGGATTCGAACCGGGAATCCCTAGCGCTGAGAGGAGAACATGCCAACCACCAAGCCGCCGTGCGATTCAGAAATGTGTTTATTGAAAACAAACTAATAAGCTGGACGTTTGTGACGTCATCCAGTCTGGTTTTTAAAGCGAACGCTGATCAGTTTCCCATTTCTCTAACGATCAAATGCCGCCATCTAGTGGCCGAATTGCAGAACGCAGTTCATTATACATTTATTGGACGCTTTTATCCAAAGCGACTTACAAAGCGAGCACAGGGTTAATCACAGCGCCCCCTGGAGCGATGAGGGTTAAGGGAAAACCCGGAGGAAACCCACGGGGAGAACATGGAAACTCCACCCAGATGGGGATTCGAACCGGGAATCCCTAGCGCTGAGAGGATAACGTGCCAAACCACTAGACATCTTCCGAGTGTTGGACTTACTCGAGCGCACAGAAGGATGTCCAGAAAGTCTAAATATCTCTTTCTGTGGGCGTGGTCTTGTCCCTTCTCCTGCCTCAGGACTTCTTTTCTCTGCTTTATTACTTTATCTACAAAAAAAACATGACGGTCATTTGGTACGGTCATCAGGGGTCACTGCGCCGTGACGTCATAAGGTGTTTTCGGACGCACCTGTGTGACCATGCGCCACCCTGCAGGCCTTTCTGTATCTGTAACCCTGGGGACTGAGGCTGAAGATGATGTCATTGTGATAGGGGAAGACTCTGAAGCGGAGGTTCACCAGGTCGCACAGTTCGTACACGGCCTTTACGTAGGGGTGCGTCTCACTGAAACGAGAACATGCAGAACATGGCGTCTATAGAACAGCGGGTTCTGAGTCTGTGCACTGGAGAACGTTTATGAAACAGCTGCCGGCAGATGTTACATTACATTACATTTGGTCATTTATTGGACGCTTTTATCCGAAGCGACTTACAAGGTGAGCACAGGGTTCATCACAGCGCCCCCTGGAGCAATGAGGGTTAAGGGTCTTGCTCAAGGAGCCACATTGGTAACTTCAGTGGAGCTGGGATTTGAACCCCCAACCTTCAGATTGATAGCCCAACGCCCTGACCACTGAGCTACCACTCCCTGTTGCAGCAGCTGGATGGACGTGGACAGTTTAATGAGTCATTCATTCATTATCTCCCGCTTTATCCTCTATTAGAGTCGCGTTGGGGGGGGGTGGGTTCCCCATGCCCATCCAGGGGAGAACGTTTCGGGCACTGGGCAGATACACCCAGGACAGGGCGCCAATCTATCGCTGGACACTCACTCACTCACACAGACACACTCTATATGGGGCAATTTGGAGAACTTGATTGACTTGATCCATGTTTTTGGACTGTGGGAGGAAAGCGGAGAACCCGGAGGAAACCCACGCGGACACGGGGAGAACATGGAAACTCCACCCAGATGGGGACTCGAACCGGGAATCCCTAGTGCTGAGAGGCGAACGTGCTAACCACTAAGCCACTGTGCCGCCCCTTTGATGAGAACCAATCAAACCAAACATCTAAGCCAAAAACAGGAGTAACGATTCATCATGGTTCTATAAAATCATTGTTGTAAGAATGAGAGTAAGATAAAGAAAATCCCTCCTGAGAGCTGAGAACTTCGGTTTAACTTTTGGAGTGTTCTAATTCAGAGGTTCTTAAACTTTTCAGACCAAGTAGAACCCATTATCAAACCAAAACGCTTAAGTCCCACCTCTGTTTTCGTCATATGGAAATCTTCAGTCAGGTGTATATTAAAGCAATGAGGTGCCAGGCGTGGCCTTAGTGCGAATAGATCACAATAAAGAGTTGTTGTTGGGCGCGATGCGTAGCGTTTGATTCAGAAATGTCCATCCCTCCATTATCTTCCACTTTATCCTCTATTAGGGTCGGGGGGGGGGGGGTGGAATGGTTCCCCATGCCCATCCAGGGAAGAACGTTTCGGGCGCTGGGCAGATACACCCAGGACAGGGCGCCAATCCATCGCTGGACACACACTCACTCACACAGACACACTCTATATGGGGCAATTTGGAGAACTCAATTGACCTTGATCCATGTTTTTGGACTGTGGGAGGAAACCGGAGAACCCGGAGGAAACTCACGCGGACTCGGGGAGGACATGGAAACTCCACCCATATTGGGATTCGAAGCGGGAATCCCTAGCGCTGAGAGGAGAACATGCCAACCACTAAGCCACCATTCCGCCTATGACAAGGTTCCATCTCTCCATCCATTATCTTCTGCTTTATCCTCTATTAGGTTCGGGGGGGGATGGTTCCCCATGCCCATCCAGAGGAGAACGTTTCGGGTACTGGGCAGATACACCCAGTACAGGACGCCAACCTATCACTGGACACACTCACTCACACAGACACACTCTATATGGGGCAATTTGGAGAACTTAATTGACTTGATCCATGTTTTTGGACTGTGGGAGGAAACCGGAGAACCCGGAGGAAACCCACGCGGACACGGGGAGAACATGGAAACTCCACCCAGATGGGGATCCGAACCGGGAATCCCTAGCGTTGAGAGGAGAACATGCCAACCACCAAGCCACCGTGCGATTCAGAAATGTGTTTATTGAAAACAAACTAATAATCTGGACGTTTGTGACGTCATCTAGTCTGGTTTTTAAAGTGAACGCTCTAACGAGCCAATCCCGCCCTCTAGTGGCCGAATTACAGAACGCAGTTCATTATTAAACGCTTTATCCAAAGCGACTTACAAGGTGAGCACAGGGTTCATCACAGCGCCCCCTGGAGCAATGAGGGTTAAGGGTCTTGCTCAAGGAGCCACATTGGTAACTTCAGTGGACCTGGGATTTGAACCCCCAACCTTCAGATTGATAACCCAACACCCTGACCACTGAGCTACCACGCCCATATAGGGAAGTATAATTTATTGTATTTTAAGAAGTTTAAGAAGCACTAATTAATGGTTGATTAAAAGGGGCGGGGTTTTCACCTTCCTGATTTCTGACAGTTGCTGTTGCAGCTGAAGGCACACTTCATGATGCTGTCCAGTGTCATCAGACTGACATGCTGAAACACCTCGAAGCTCCGCCCTGTTCCTGCATGGACCGCCCACTTATCCTTAAAAGGAGACATGTTGTTGATTTTCTAATTAGTTATTAATTATTAAATCACTTTGAAATAAATAAATAAATAAATAAATTAGGGGTGTCTTCAACTAAGGATTTTCATAGTCGAATCTGATTCGTCGGATTTTCCCTATAGTCGACTGATAGTCGAATCAGTTACAATTTCACCACAAGATGGCGCTATAAGCGTGGTTTTTAAAAAAGATTTTAAAAAATATTTTACTTGCTTTATTAATGTGTAGCTTATTGTTAAAGCGCACACATCATTAAAAAAAATATTAACAGAAATTAGGATGATTTTATTTGACAAAAGGCTAAATATATAACGAAAACAAAGACATTTCATGTAAAAACTAATGCTTAGCAGCAGCCATGGGCGCCCCCGTGTGGTCAAAATGGTACATTCGACTATGAGGTTCATAGTCGACTACGGATCTCCGAATCGAATCGTCGAATCAGCGAATATTGCAGCTCACCCCTAAAATAAATAAAACCTCCTGAATGATGTGCATGTGCTAGAACTGCAGTACTCATTGTGCAGCACCAGGGGGAGCTCGTAGGCTCAGGTGACTCCGTTCATTGGTTTATTCGCTGTGTGTAACGCAATAAATACTATAGGGGGCGCAGTTTCAAAACGGAGGTGAGGAGGAGAAAGGAAAGGCCCAGAAGAACCGAGCAGAACAGCGGGATGTTTGAAAATATGCACTGACTGAACCTGCAGCGGGAACCAGAACCAGAACCTGCAGCAGGAACCAGAACCAGAACCTGCAGCAGGAACCAGAACCAGAACCTGCAGCAGGAACCTGAACCAGAACCTGCAGCAGGAACCTGAACCAGAACCTGCAGCAGGAACCTGAACCAGAACCTGCAGCAGGAACCTGAACCTGAACCTGCAGCAGGAACCTGAACCAGAACCTGCAGCAGGAACCTGAACCAGAACCTGCAGCAGGAACCAGAACCAGAACCTGCAGCAGGAACCTGAACCTGAACCTGCAGCAGGAACCTGAACCAGAACCTGCAGCAGGAACCTGAACCTGAACCTGCAGCAGGAACCTGAACCTGAACCAGAACCTGCAGCAGGAACCTGAACCAGAACCTGCAGCAGGAACCTGAACCAGAACCTGCAGCAGGAACCTGAACCTGAACCTGCAGCAGGAACCTGAACCAGAACCTGCAGCAGGAACCTGAACCAGAACCTGCAGCAGGAACCTGAACCAGAACCTGCAGCAGGAACCTGAACCTGAACCTGCAGCAGGAACCTGAACCAGAACCTGCAGCAGGAACCTGAACCTGAACCTGCAGCAGGAACCTGAACCTGAACCAGAACCTGCAGCAGGAACCTGAACCAGAACCTGCAGCAGGAACCTGAACCAGAACCTGCAGCAGGAACCAGAACCAGAACCTTCAGCAGGAACCTGAACCTGAACTAGAACCTGCAGCGGGAACCAGAACCAGAACCAGAACCTGCAACAGGAACCTGAACCAGAACCTGCAGCAGAAACCTAAACCTGAACCAGAACCTGCAGCAGGAACCTAAACCTGTTTGTTTGTTTGTGTGTGTTTGTGTTAGTGTTAGTGTGTTTGTGTGTGTGTTTGTGTGTGTGTGTGTTTGTGTGTGTGTGTGTGTGTGTGTGTGTGTGCACCTATATGAAGTTAGAAGGTGATTATTTTTTTTCTAGAAATGTGTGTGTGTGTGTGTGTGTGTGTGTGTGTGTGTGTGTGTTTTGTTTGTGTGTGTGTGTGTGCACCTATATGAAGTTAGAAGGTGATTATTTTTTTTCTAGAAATGTGTGTGTGTGTGTGTGTGTGTGTGTGTGTGTGTGTGTGTGTGTGTGTGTGTTTGTTTGTGTGTGTGTGTGTTTGTGTGCACCTATATGAAGTTAGAAGGTGCTTTTTTTTGTAGAAATGTGTGTGTGTGTGTGTTAGTGTGTGTGTGTTTCAGTGTGTGTGTTAGTGTGTGTGTTTCAGTGTGTGTTTCAGTGTGTGTTTGTGTGTGTGTTAGTCTGTGCACCTAAATGAAGTTAGGTGATTTTTTTGTAGAAATGTGTGTGTGTGTGTGTGTGTTAGTGTGTGTGTTAGTGTGTGTGTTTCAGTGTGTGTGGGTGTGTGTGTGTGTGTGTGTTAGTGTGTGCACCTAAATGAAGTTAGGTGATTTTTTTGTAGAAATGTGTGTGTGTGTGTGTGTGTGTGTGTGTGTTAGTGTGTGTGTGTTAGTGTGTGTGTTTCAGTGTGTGTGGGTGTGTGTGTGTGTGTGTTAGTGTGTGCACCTAAATGAAGTTAGAAGGTGATTTTTTGTAGTGTGTGTGTGTTAGTGTGTGTGTGTTACCTGTGTGTTATGAAGTTAGAAGGTGATTGTGGTGTTTTTGTGTAGAAATGAAGTTAGGTGATTTTTTTGTAATGTGTGTGTGTGTTATGTGTTAGTGTGTGTGTGTTAGTGTGTGTAGTGTGTGTGTGGATGTGTGTGTGTGTGTGTTAGTGTGTGCACTAAGAAGAGAGAGAGTGAAGCTTGTGGTGTTTTTATAAAATATTAATGATTTTTTTTTTGTAGAAATTGTGTTATTGTTAATTGGAGAGAGCGAGAGAGAGAGAGTTTGGAATCCTGTTGTGGATCTTTTAGCTGCTGACTGAACATGAAGAGATCCGGTTTAAACTCTGTGTTGTGTATAAATCTATACAACTGAAACATAATCTCAGATTAGATCAGATTAGATCAGATTAGATCAGATCAGATTAGATCAGATTAGATCAGATCAGATCAGATCAGATCAGATTAGATCAGATCAGATTAGATTAGATCAGATTAGATCAGATCAGATTAGATCAGATTAGATTAGATCAGATTAGATCAGATCAGATTAGATCAGATCAGATCAGATCAGATCAGATTAGATCAGATTAGATCAGATTAGATCAGATTAGATCAGATTAGATCAGATTAGATCAGATCAGATCAGATTAGATCAGATTAGATCAGATTAGATTAGATTAGATCAGATTTAGATCAGAT
>JAFMOC010001006.1:0-49523 GCA_019802505.1 Corydoras sp. C115 | reverse complement strand
CACACAACACAAAACACACACAAAACACACACACCCCACACAAAAACATTTTTCTGAAATTCCTCTTTGATCTTCCCCCTCTTCCTTTAATCAACTTTAAAACTGACTGGGCAGCAGAAAACGACAGAGGTACATCGTTTCAGGCAGGAACAACTTTTTAATGGCTTAATTTTTTAATGACCATGAAAATAACCTTACAATTGGCCAGTCAATGATGAAAACGGAAGCCGCAAAAATGGACGACACAACTCTCTGAATGATGTAAGAGGCTTTCTCAGGGTTCTCCGGTGTCCTCTCACAGTCCAATAACATGGGTTGAAGGTGAATCGGCTGTTCTAAATCCCCCCCCCATCTAAATTGCCCCTATAGAGTGTGTGTCTATGTCTGTATGAGTAAGTGTGTACCCAGCAATGGATTGGCGCCCTGTAAAGGGTGTGGTAGTTTAGTGGTTAGGGGGTTTGGCTGTCTGAAAGTCGTGGGTCCGAATCCCAGGAACACAGAAGTTCCCAATTTGGGTTCTTGAGCAAAACCCTTAAAACCCCACCCCCCACCCCTCCAGGGGGAGCTGCATCAAGCCTGTGTTCTGACGCCAACCAAGTCACATAACATTGTACATCGTCACAAAGCAGCTTTACAGAATGAAAAGCCTTTAAACTCCCCAAAGAGCACGCCGAAGCGACAGCGGCAAGACAAAACTCCCCTTATGTTGTTATTTCAAGGAAGAAACCTTGTGAGGACCGAGACTCAGTGGAGGACACTATTGTACAGATTGTTGTCCACGTGGACATGATTCACTGATGGGTTTTTTTAGATTACAGTATGTCCTCTGTATGTGGAGGACATGGTTGGTAGGCAGTGTGCGTGTCACCCAACCGATTGTTGCCATGTTCTCCCCGTGTCCATTCCCCGAGGCTTTCTCAGGGTTCTCCGGTGTCCTCTCACAGTCCAATAACATGGGTTCAAGGTGAGTCGGCTGTTCTAAATCCCCCCCCCCATCTAAATTGCCCCTATAGAGTGTGTGTCTATGTCTGTATGAGTAAGTGTGTACCCAGCAATGTATTGGCGCCCTGTAAAGGGTGTGGTAGTTTAGTGGTTAGGGGGTTTGGCTGTCTGAAAGTCGTGGGTTCGAATCCCAGGAACACAGAAGTTCCCAATTTGGGTTCTTGAGCAAAACCCTTAAACCCCCACCCCCCCACCCCCCACCCCTCCAGGGAGAGCCTGGGTTCTGACGCCAACCAAGTCACATAACATTGTACATCGTCACAAAGCAGCTTTACGGAATGAAAAGCCTTTAAACCCCCAAAGAGCACGCCGAAGCGACAGCGGCAAGACAAAACTCCCCGTTATGTTGTTATTTCAAGGAAGAAACCTTGTGAGGACCGAGACTCAGTGGAGGACTCGTCCTCCTTGAGCGGCCGGGCAGCGACGACAGTGTAGGACACTATTGTACAGATTGTTGTCCACGTGGACATGATTCACTGATGTTTTTTTTTAGATTACAGTATGTCCTCTGTATGTGGAGGACGTGGTCGGTAGGCAGTGTGCGTGTCAGCCGACAGATTGCTGTGCATGAATTAAATCCTCGAGGAAGAAATAGACCTGGAGAGGGATCCCATTCCAGTAATAAGCCATGCCTCATTGTTACCTCAATAACAGCGAGTCCCCAGCTGATGCTCTGAATTTCAATGTTCTTTTCTCCAGCCTGCTTAACGCTCGCGGTCAGTCACTTGTGGAGTGTGTGGGGGTGGAACTTTTGTAATTACTCTGACAATACGCCAGTTTTTCACATTGCTACTTCTGCCTCCTACCATTTTTCTTCCTCTGCATGTGCACGATGCCAGTTTACACGGAATTAAAAAAAAGAAAAAATAAAGAAGAAGCATAAATCTGACATACAGCGTCTGTGCGGCAGGTGATGTTAGGAGTGTGTTGGACTGTTTTGGCCGATGGGAAGATACACCCAGGACAGGGTGCCAATCCATTGCTGGGCACACACACTCACATGGGGACAACATGGGGACATGTCAAGTCAAGTCAAGTAATTTATTTATATAGCGCTTTTTACAACAGTACATTGTCACAAAGCAGCTTTACAGAATGAAAAGCCTTTAGACCCCCAAAGAGCACGCCGAAGCGACAGTGGCAAGAAAAAACTCCCTGTTATGTTGTTATTTAAGGAAGAAACCTTGTGAGGACCAAGACTCAATGGGGGACTCATCCTCCTTGAGCAGAATGAGGACATGGGGACACACACTCTATATGGGGCAATTTAGATTATCCAATACACCTTGAATCAACATTTTTGGACTGTGGGAGGAACCCAAGATGGAAAAAAAACTCACACACATACACACATACACACACACACATACATGTATACATTTTATTTATTTATATATACATGTGGCGGCACGGTGGCTTAGTGGTTAGCACGTTCGCCTCTCAGCGCTAGGGATTCCCGGTTCGATTCCCCATCTGGGTGGAGTTTCCATGTTCTCCCCGTGTCTGCGTGGGTTTCCTCCGGGTTCTCCGGTTTCCTCCCACAGTCCAAAAACATGGATCAAGTTAATTGAATTCTCAAAATTGCCCCATATAGAGTGTGTCTGTGTGAGTGAGTGTGTGCCCAGCGATGGATTGGCGCCCTGTCCTGGGTCTATCTGCCCAGCGCCCGAGACGTTCTCCCCTGGATGGGCATGGGGAACCCCACCGCGACCCTAATAGAGGATAAAGCGGGAGATAATGAATGAATGAATGAATATATATACATGTGTGTGTGTGTGTATATATATATATATATATATATATATATATATATATATATATATATATTATATATATATATATATATATATATATATATGAGACTTTTGTCTCTTGAGGTTCTGCGGTCCTCACGTGCTCACGTCCAGCATGCCCACATGTTTTTTTTACCAGCATGCCGTTCCCCGTAACGTCCTACAGTCCAGAGACATCATCTGATTTATATCTCTGTCGTCGTGCTATTTATTTTAAAAGGACATTTTAAATGAATGGAAAACGGAAGACGCCTAAATCTGCGCCGCAGCGCTCCTCGCTTCATCTGATGAGTTCCCACTGCTCTGCCCTGATTGACTGCCATAAATACTGACAATCGCCTATAAACACCCCGCGGCCCGCCACTGTTCTCTGACTCACTCTGGCCTGCCTAATAATAGTGCACTTAGCACATGCGGCCGAGCGGCTGCATGCGGCTTCGCAAACCCCCGAATGTTCGCGTCCACCTCACTTGGCTGATTAGCACTCGAGTCCCATTTTGTTCCCGCATGAAATTTGGAGAAAGTCCTTTCTGCGTTGCTGCTTTTCTCAATAACGGGCTTCGGGCGGGGCTGAGAGTGTCACTGCCTAATTTAGAGAGTCCGTTACCAAGCACCTTTAACCTGCCTTTAAAGCAGCAGAAACGCTCCGAATCCCGCCATTATCTTCCACTTTATCCTATATTAGGGTAACGGGTGGGGGGGTCTCAAGTGCAAGGCAGATACACCCAGGACAGGGCGCCAATCTATCGCTGGGCACACACTCACTCACACAGACACACTCTATATGGGGCAATTTGGAAAACTCAATTGACCTTGATCCATATTTTTGGACTGTGGGAGGAAACCGGAGAACCCGGACGACACGGGGAGAACATGCAAACTCCACCCAGATGGGAATTCGAACCGGGAGTCCCTATTGCTGAGAGGAGAACATGCTAAACACTAAGCCACCGTGACAACCTGCGCTCCGAATCGTCCACCTTAATCTTCAAATAAATATTCATTATTGACTAAAAACACAATGAAGAACACGACTGAAAGCACAGAGCAGCTTTGTTGTTTTTAACTCTGGGAAAAGATTTCTCCTTTTTTTTTTACGACAGAGAACACAGGGTTCTGTAGAATTCAGTCTACATACCCCCCCCCCCCCAATAACCCTTTACTTCCATCCATCCATCCATCCATCCATTATCTTCTGCTTAATCCTCTATTATAGACGCGGGGGGGGGGGGGGGGTTCTCCATGTCCATCAAGGGGAGAACGTTTCGGGCGCTGGGCAGATACACCCAGGACAGGGCCTTGATCCATGTTTTTGGACTGTGGGAGCAAACCGGAGAACCCGGAGGAAACCCACGCGGACACGGCGAGGACATGGAAACTCCACCCAGATTGGGATTCGAACCGGGAATTCCCCAGCGCTGAGAGGAGAACATGCTAAACCACCAAGCCACCGTGCCGCCACCCTTTACTTCCTTAAGTGAAATGAGCTTAATGAGTGGAAACGATGCCGCGAGGAAGTACGGTGTGTGTGTGTGTGTGTGTGTGTGTGTGTGTGTATGTATGTATGTGTGTGTGTGTGTGTGTGTGTGTGTGTGAGAACAGAAATGGAGGACATTGCTGGGACATTATTCCTGTGAGAGGAAGCGACAGGTAGGACGTCGGAACAGGAGACGGGCGCCGGACGGTTCTTTGCATCTGTATGTTCAATCTGAAGGAACCCTCGCTCTGATTACAGAAGTGATGAGGGAATAACACACACACACTCGAGGTGTGAACGCAGCCGAGGCGTTCGGGTTCGATAAATAAGTCATGAAACAGACTCGGGGTCTCTGAAGGTCGTTTACATCTCGGCAGAAACATCTTTATAATGTCAGCGGCAAAAAAACAAGGCGTTTAGATTGAAATGTAGACGCGCTGCCGGGGGGTGGGGGTGGGGGTGGGTGTAGAACCGAGGGCAATGGAGCAGCGAGGGAGTAACGGCGGCACTGAAATAAGTCTGATGGTACCACAGACGCAGAACTTTAGAACGCCGTTATGCCGCCAATGACCCTAACCCAGTGCTTCTCAAATAGTGGGGCGCATAACAAGAAATCACAGAGCAAGTGGTATTAAGTTTACTGAACAAACCCTCAAGAGACGACATGGAGAAATATTTAACAGGAATTACGGAGAGAGACGAAGATAATGAGAGCAACAAAAGTAAACCGAAAGTTAAAACGAGGAAAGTGTATGTAGCGCTTGGTTTCACTGTAATGAAGGTGGGAGACGAAGAAAGACCGGCGTGTCCTCTGTGTCTTTAAATGTTGGCAGCGGACAGCGTGAAGCCAAATAAATGAAGGCGTCACTTAAAGACATTACACCCCGATCACACTGATAACCGCTTGAGTTTTTAATCGAAAACGTGACGCGTACAGCAAGCAATTATAACGCTTTATGAAAGCTATTGCAGAAAAGCTGTGCGCTGCAGAACGGACGCGTTGTAGACATCAGTTCTGATTTCCTTATTTTGATTAAAAAAAACAAAAAAAAAACAGCACAAATTGTTGTATTCATTTTTGTTTTGTAGGTTAAAGTGTTAATATATTGTGCTCCTGAATTAATGTTGCTGATTGTCACGATCACCTGCTGCACCTGTCCCTCGTTGTCGGTCCTCATTGTCTCACTTGGGTGATTGGTTGGGTTAGTCACATGTTTAGTTAGTTTTCTATTTAATCTGTTTTATCCCTCCATATTGCGCACGTCTTTGTTTTGAGGTTATGATACCCAATTGTTATGTTGTTCGTTTGTTCCCCATTTTTGTTGGTGTCCCTACACCAATTTTTATTAAATTCTACCTTTTGATTTTATCCCGGTGTCTTGGACTCTCCTTCCGCGTAAAACCACGGGACGGCGCTGCGCACCTTCTCCGCGTGGGTCGTATCCCGTGGGAGCGCTCGCCGTGGACGACGCACGCATTCTTCCCCGCGTGGTCGGTACCCGGGAGCGCTCACCAGGCGCGAGCGGCTGAACGCAGCTCTATCCCCGCGTTAGCCGCCCCTCCTTCCGGGGAAGAACGGACAATTCGTAACAGAAAGACGTGCCAACTATCTGGAGAGTTCCGGACACCAGAGGTCACCCACCGCTGATTTGGAGGACCAGGGGCTGCACCGCTGAGGAAGCCGAGCATCGGGGACCGCCTACTGCCGAGTCTGGGCGTCGGGGACCGCTCCGTCATCGACCCCGGGCACCAGGGTCCGCCAGCCGCAGACTCCGAGAGCCAGGGGCGCTGTCCTCGCCTCGCGGCGGGAGGACGCCGATCCGCGCTCCGCAGCGAGATGCCGTGCTCTACGCTGTCAGCGGATGCAGCCAACAGGCTTCAGCGCCAGAGGGACCGTTACCCCCCCCCTCGTTTTTTTTTGTTTTTTTTTTGTTTTTTCAGGACTGTTTATTATTCTTTATTATTTTCTTTTGTTTTAGGGCCGCTTTTCCTTTTTGCGCGACCCTTGGGGTGGGGGTATGTCACAGGTGCCTGTGGCACCTGTCCCTCGTTTGGACCTTCATTGTCTCATTTGGGTGATTGGTTGATTTTGGTCACATGTTTAGTTGGGTTTGTTATTTAATCTTTGTTATCCCGGTACTTGGCGCACGTCTTTGTTTGTGGTATAATGCCCTATGTTACTTTGTTTCGTTTGTTCCCCTTTCTGTTGGTGTCCCGTCACCAACTTTTATTAAATTTACATTTTGGATTTTATCCCAGTGTTTTGGACTCTCCTTCCGCGTTCAACCACGGGTCGGCGCTGCGCACCTTCTCCGCGTGGGTCGTATCCCGTGGGAGCGCTCGCCGTGGGCCGACGCACGCATTCTTCCCCGCGTGGTCGGTACCCGGGAGCGCTCATCAAGGCGCGAGCGGCTGATCGCTACATCTCCGCGATAGCCGCCCTTCTTCCGGGGAAAAACGGACATTTCGTAACAGAAAGACGTGCCAACTATCTGGAGAGTTCCGGACATCTGGGGTCACCCACGTGTGCTGAGGACCAGACGCTGAACCACCGCTCCGACCGAGTCCGAGAACCGGGGACCGCCAGCGGCAGAGCCCGGCTACCGGAGGGCGGCAATCGTCGAGTCGGGACCGACTGAGGCCGTTCGCCATCGGTCCCGAGCACCAGAGGCCGCCCACTTCGGACTCGGAGCACCAGGAGGTGCATGCCCCAGCCTCGCAGCCAGAGGACGTTGCTCTGCGCTGCGAGAGGACGCGTCTTCGCCGTCAGCTGGGAGCAACCGGCTGGTTCAGCCCGAGGGACTTGTTACCCCCCCCCCGTTTATTATTTTTGCATGTTTATATTATGGTTATTATTTTTGTTCTTTTTCTTTGGGTCGCTTTCCTTTTTGCGCGACCCTTGGGGTGGGGGTATGTCACGATCACCTGCTGCACCTGTCCCTCGTTGTCGGTCCTCATTGTCTCACTTGGGTGATTGGTTGGGTTAGTCACATGTTTAGTTAGTTTTCTATTTAATCTGTTTTATCCCTCCATATTGCGCACGTCTTTGTTTTGAGGTTATGATACCCAATTGTTATGTTGTTCGTTTGTTCCCCATTTTTGTTGGTGTCCCTACACCAATTTTTATTAAATTCTACCTTTTGATTTTATCCCGGTGTCTTGGACTCTCCTTCCGCGTAAAACCACGGGACGGCGCTGCGCACCTTCTCCGCGTGGGTCGTATCCCGTGGGAGCGCTCGCCGTGGACGACGCACGCATTCTTCCCCGCGTGGTCGGTACCCGGGAGCGCTCACCAGGCGCGAGCGGCTGAACGCAGCTCTATCCCCGCGTTAGCCGCCCCTCCTTCCGGGGAAGAACGGACAATTCGTAACACTGATGAATTTGAATTTATTATTATTTATTGATTTTATTTAATTTAATTTTTCAGTATCACATGCCAGTCAGTTCAAAAATATTTCTAGTTTAAATAAGGATTTCATTCGTTTCTGTTACAAACTAAAAAACAATATTAATAAACTTATTTTTTTGTTCTAAGTTGATCTATATTTCTTTCTTTTTATTTTATTTTATTGTTAATAAGGAGACATTGTTATAAAAGAGGGGTACTTATAACAAATTTATAGACAAATCATACTACAGTGGGCATGTAAAAATACTTTTTCATCCCATTTTGTCATGTACGGGGGGGGGGGGGGGTGAGTGTGTGTGTGTGTGTGTGTGTGGGGGGGGGGGCGCAAAAAGTTTTCTTCTTCCTAGGGGGGCTTTACAGAAAATAATTGAGAATCACTGCCCTAACCCTACACAAACTCCCTCACATCCGCTCACAGCTCAGTCTCTATGCTTAAATATGCGGACGATACGACAATAATTGGACTCGTTACCAACAATAACGATTATCATTATCGTGAACAGGTCACCCAAGCAGTGACTCGGTGCCAAAACAACAACCTACAGCTTAATACATCAAAAACAGTCGACTTCTCACGCTCACCTACTCACAAAACATCCATCCTCATCTCCACCCAGCCTGTTACCATCACAGACTCATTCAAATTCCAAGGTTCATACATCAGCAGTTCACTCAAATGGAGACACATTCACACCAAATATACAAAAAAGACAATAAAAGACCATTTTCCTCAGACAACTGAAAAAATTTTGAGTCAGACCGAACATCCTCCTTCAGTTCTACACAGCAATCATTCAAAGCAGACTTACCTCAATTTCTGGTACGGAAATCTGGATAACTTTTTATGAAAAAAAAACTACAATATATAATAGATAAATCATCCAAAATCACAGGCCACACCCTCCCATCCATCGACACACGGTATCAAAAACGCATCATACAACGAGCAAAAAAGATCACTTCAGACCTTCTCACCCTGCAGATCACTGGTTCACACGCATGCCTTCTGGAAGACGCTACAGGTCCCTACCAACAAAATCATTCATTCATTCATTATCTCCCGCTTTATCCTCTGTTAGGGTCGCGGTGGGGTTCCCCATGCCCATCCAGGGGAGAACGTCTCGGGCGCTGGGCAGATACATCCAGGACAGGGCGCCAATCCATCGCTGGGCACACACTCACTCACACAGACACTCTATATGGGGCAATTTTGAGAATTCAATTGACTTGATCCATGTTTTTGGACTGTGGGAGGAAACCCACGCAGACACGGGGAGAACATGGAAACTCCACCCAGATGGGGATTCGAACCGGGAATCCCTAGCGCTGAGAGGAGAACGTGCTAACCACTAAGCCACCGTGCCGCCCCAACAAAATCAGTCAGACTCAAAAACCGTTTCTTTCAAAGTCAAAGTCAAAGTCAAAGTCAAAGTCAAAGTCGGCTTTATTGTCAATTTCTTCACATGTTCTATACATACAAAGTAATCGAAATGACGTTCCTCGCTTTCCCACGGTTACAGACATTTATGACATTTAAACATCCATTCATTCATTATCTTCTGCTTTATCCTCTATTAGGGTCGCGGTGGGGTTCCCCATGTCCATCCAGGGGAGAATGTCTTGGGCGCTGGGCAGATAGACCCAGGACAGGGCGCCAATCCATCACTGGGCACACACTCACACACACAGACACACTCTATATGGGGCAATTTTTGAGAATTCAATTGATTTGATCCATGTTTTTGGACTGTGGGAGGAAACCGGAGAACCCGGAGGAAACCCACGCGGACACGGGGAGAACATGGAAACTCCACCCAGATGGGGATTCGAACTGGGAATCCCTAGTGCTGAGAGGAGAACATGCTAAGCCACAGAGAATGCAGATCCATAGAACACACTATACTGTGGGTTCTCCATTCACACTCAAATGGAGGACCTCATTGAGTCCAGCTAGCTGCACCGCTCAAAAACACTCCCTTGAAAAGCTATGATGAGTAGAACACGCCGCAGAACGAGGCGGCATGCTGGTGTAGTGGTCAGCACGTCCGCCTCTCATCGCTGGGGATCCAGGTTCAAATCCCCAATGTCCTCCAGTTTCCTCCCACCCACATTTCACAAAACATGGATTCAAGGTGAATTGACGGCTCCGCTTTATCCACTATTAGGGTCGCGGGGGTGGTTCCCCATGCCCATCCAAGGGAGAACGTTTCGGGCGCTGGGCAGATACACCCAGGACAGGGCGCTAATCTATCGCTGGGCACACACTCACTCACACACACAATCTATATGGGGCAATTTGGAGAATTCAATCGACCTTGATCCATGTTTTTGGACTGTGGGAGGAAAGCGGAGAACCCGGAGGAAACTCCACCCCGATTGGGATTGGAACCGGGAATCCCTAGAGCTGAGAGGAGAACATACTAAAGCACTAAGCCACCGTGCCGCCGGTTTTAAGACGTCACTACGTCTAAAGAGTCCCGACAATTAAAATGTCGAGCAGATCCCGACGTTGCTTCACGCGTCTGGCGTCTCGAACCAGCGGCGGGAACAGAACGGACGCAGAACCTCGTCCCATTTGTCTGCATGTCGTTTCCGATGACGAATCGTTGCTCATTCTCATCACATTGTGATGAGCGTAGAGTGGCGCGCAGCTGCCCATGGAGACATGAAAGAGAAATTACAACGGTGACAAATCCCGTCACAACACTCCGTATCGCGCCACATGAAAAGAAATGTCAGCGGAGCACGGCAGCAGATCGGAGGAGAACCTCATCAAGCACGTCGCTCAAGAAGCATCTGGAGAAGGAACCCGCCGAACATGTCGCTTCGTTCGAGTGCAAAGAGTCGTTTGCTTTTTCTTTTTTTGTTTTTTTTCCTGAGATGAAGGTGTGAATGTGCGAAGACAAAACCTAATTAAGGAATTATAACACACGCAGCTAATTACCGCCACTTCTTCGTCTAATTAGTGAACTTGAACTTACTATTTTTTTTTTTTACTTCTTTAAAAACATCACTGAGTTTACCGTCTGCTACTTAATTAACGCTCGAGATCAATCTGGTGTTCATGATGCTTCATAAAGCTTTATAAAACATTCTTAGCACCTTATAACGTTTGTCATAAACCGCTGTTAATGAATGAATGTACAGAGATGTTTATAAGTGTTAATACATTCATTCATTTATTATCTCCTGCTTTATCCTCTATTAGGGTCGCGGGGGGGTTCCCCATGCCCATCCAGGGGAGAACGTTTCGGGCGCTGGGCAGATACACCCAGGACAGGGCGCCAATCCATCGCTGGGCACACACTCACTCACACACACTATATTGAGAGGCTGATTCACCTTGAACCCTTGTTTTTAGACTGTGAGATGAAAGCAGAGAACCTGGATTCGGGGGGTGGACATGGGGAGATCCCCAGGACAAGACGCCAACCCATCACTCAGCCCTCACCCCCCGCCCCCCACTTATCTACACAGACACACACTATATAGAGAAGCTGATTGACCTTGAATCCTTGTTTTTAGACTGTGAGATGAAAGCGGAGAACCTGGATTCGGGGGGTGAACATGGGGAGAACATGGAACCTCCACCCAGATCGAGTTTGGAACCCGGATCCCCAGTGCTAAGAGGTAAATGTGCTAACCAGCACCCCACCCTGTCGCCTAATTTACTAATTTACACGGATAAACACACACTATATAGAGCAGTCGATTCACCTTGAATCCTTGTTTATGGATTGTGGGATGATAGTGGAGAACCTGGAGTCGGGGGTGGACATGGGGAGATCCCCAGGACAAGACGCCAACCCATCACTCAGCCCTCACCCCCCGCCCCCCACTTATCTACACAGACACACACTATATAGAGAAGCTGATTGACCTTGAACCCTTGTTTTTAGACTGTGAGATGAAAGCGGAGAACCTGGATTCGGGGGGTGGACATGGGGAGAACATGGAACCTCCACCCAGATCGAGTTTGGAACCCGGATCCCCAGTGCTAAGAGGTAAATGTGCTAACCAGCACCCCACCCTGTCGCCTAATTTACTAATTTACACGGATAAACACACACTATATAGAGCAGCCACTTCACCTTGAATCCTTGTTTTTGGACTGTGGGATGAAAGCGGAGAACCTGGAGTCGGGGGTGGACATGGGGAGATCCCCAGGACAAGACGCCAACCCATCACCCAGCCCTCATCCCCCACCCCCCACTTACCTACACAGACACACACACACACTATATAGAGAGGCTGATTGACCTTGAATCCTTGTTCTTGGACTGTGGGATGAAAGTGGAGAACCTGGAGTCGGGGGGTGGACATGGGGAGAACATGGAACCTCCACCCAGATCGAGTTTGGAACCCGGATCCCCAGTGCTAAGAGGTAAATGTGCTAACCAGCACCCCACCCTGTCGCCTAATTTACTAATTTACAGGGATAAACACACACTATATAGAGCAGCCACTTCACCTTGAATCCTTGTTTATGGATTGTGGGATGAAAGTGGAGAACCTGGAGTCGGGGGTGGACATGGGGAGATCCCCAGGACAAGTTGCCAACCCATCACTCAGCCCTCACCCCCCCCCCCACTTACCTACACAGACACAGACACACACACACTATATAGAGCAGCTGATTCACCTTGAACCCTTGTTCTTGGACTGTGGGATGAAAGCGGAGAACCTGGAGTCGGGGGGTGGACATGGGGAGATCCCCAGGACAAGTTGCCAACCCATCACTCAGCCCTCACCCCCCCCCCCACTTACCTACACAGACACAGACACACACACACTATATAGAGCAGCCGATTCACCTTGAATCCTTGTTCTTGGACTGTGGGATGAAAGCGGAGAACCTGGAATCAGGGGGTGGACATGGGGAGATCCCCAGGACAAGACGCCAACCCATCATCCAGCCCTCACCCCCCCCCCCCCCCCCACTTACCTACACAGACACAGACACACTATATAGAGCAGCCGATTCACCTTGAATCCTTGTTTTTAGACTGTGAGAAGCTGATTGACCTTGAATCCTTGTTTTCAGACTGTGAGATGAAAGCGGAGAACCTGGATTCGGGGGGTGGACATGGGGAGAACATGGAACCTCCACCCAGATCGAGTTTGGAACCCGGATCCCCAGTGCTAAGAGGTAAATGTGCTAACCAGCACCCCACCCTGTCGCCTAATTTACTAATTTACACGGATAAACACACACTATATAGAGCAGCCGATTCACCTTGAATCCTTGTTCTTGGACTGTGGGATGAAAGTGGAGAACCTGGAGTCGGGGGTGGACATGGGGAGATCCCCAGGACAAGTTGCCAACCCATCACTCAGCCCTCACCCCCCCCCCCCCCACTTACCTACACAGACACAGACACACACACACTATATAGAGCAGCTGATATACCTTGAATCCTTGTTCTTGGACTGTGGGATGAAAGCGGAGAACCTGGAGTCGGGGGGTAGACATGGGGAGATCCCCAGGACAAGACGCCAATCCATCACTCGGCTGTCACTCCCTCCCTACTCACTTACACACACACACACTATATAGAGAATCTGATTCACCTTGAATCCTTGTTTTTGGACTGTGGGATGATAGTGGAGAACCTGGAGTCGGGGGGTGGACATGGGGAGAACATGGAACCTCCACCCCGATCGAGTTTGGAACCCGGATCCCTCCAACTAATATAATCCCTCCTCAACAACAAGGTGTAATAAAGGCGGAAGGCTGCTGTAACGCCGCGACGCCGTCGTCTCTAAAACATTCGTCATTCTGTATTTTCGTTCCACATTAAAGTCCTTTCAGCCCAAATCACCCTCATTAAAGCCTCATTCCGGGCCGACTCATTTACCAGGCCGTGCGTTATTCATCACTCACACATTTAAGAATGGCATGAGTCAAGCAGTCAGGTCCCGATCTGATCGGCCGCCGCCGAAGCCTCGCCTCCGAACGGTTTCAGTAAACAACGCAGCTGAAAACAAATCCCGCCGACACGAGGTACGACTGACTCCGTTCTCGAAGCTTCGCCATGACGACAGGTAATGGAACAGTTCTATTCTTATCACTGTCCTCCCATTCATCATCCAATGATCATACGCAGTCACGCGGACGCGCCGCTGCTCCGTTGCCCGTGACCATGAGGGGGTCGCTTTGTTGTCCAGGTTTGTGAGATACATTGTTTACATTTGCTGATATTAATCACTGAACGGGGGCAACGCTGTGATTCCCAAAAGTTAAGATGATGATGTGTTGTTATACACTGTCTGCCAATCTGATCTGGGGTCATTGCAGTTGGTCATTGCAGTTGCCCCCTAATGGACTCACATATAGTTTTCCAGTTGTTAGATTTTCCATTTATTAAATATCTCTAGGGCGGCACGGTGGCTTAGTGGTTAGCACGTTTGCCTCTCAGCGCTAGGGATTCCCGGTTCGAATCCCCATCTGGGTTGAGTTTCCATGTTCTCCCCGTGTCTGCGTGGGTTTCCTCCGGGTTCTCCGGTTTCCTCCCACAGTCCAAAAACATGGATCAAGTTAATTGAATTCTCCAAATTGCCCCATATAGAGTGTGTCTGTGTGAGTGAATGTGTGCCCAGCGATGGATTGGCGCCCTGTCCTGGGTTTATCTGCCCAGCGCCCAAAACGTTCTCCCCTGGATGGGCATGGGGAACCCCACCGCGACCCTAACAGAGGATAGAGCGGAAGATAATGAATGAATGAATAAATATCTCTACATGGCTGTCCTACACTGTTGTTGCTGCCCGGCCGCTCAAGGAGGATGAGTCCCCCACTGAGTCTCGGTCCTCACAAGGTTTCTTCCTTAAATAACAACATAACAGGGAGTTTTTTCTTGCCACTGTTGCTTCGGCGTGCTCTTTGGGGGTCTAAAAGCTTTTCATTCTGTAAAGCTGCTTTGTGACGATGTACTGATGTAAAAAGCACGACAGAAATAAATAACTCGAACTTGGTTATTTAATAAATAACTTGAACGCTTACACACTTTTATTTATTTATATATATATATATATACACACATACATACATACATATATATAAAAGGGCAGCACAGTGGCTTAGTGATCAGCATGTTCTCCTCTCAGCGCTAGGGGTTCCCGCTGCGAATCCCCATCTGAGTGGAGTTTCCATGTTCTCCTCGTGTCCGCATGGGTTTCCTCCGGGTTCTCCGGTTTCCTCCCACAGTCCAAAAACATGGAAGTCAATTGAGTTCTCCAAATTGCCCCATATAGAGTGTGTCTGCGTGAGTGAGTGTGTGCCCAGCGATAGATTGGCGCCCTGTTTGGCGCACAAATGGGACGAGGTTCTGCGTCCGTTCTGTTCCCGCCGCTGGTTCGAGCCGCCGGACACGTGAAGCAACGACGGGATCTGCTCGACATTTTAATTGTCGGGACTCTTTAGAGGTAGTGACGTCTTAAAACAGGCGGCACGGTGCCTTAGTGGTTTAGCATGTTCTCCTCTCAGCACTAGGGATTCCCGGTTCCAATCCCCATCTGGGTGGAGTTTCCATGTTCTCCTCGTGTCCGCATGGGTTTGATCCGGGTTCTCCGGTTTCCTCCCACAGTCCAAAAACAAGTCAATTGAGTTCTCCAAATTGCCCCATATAGAGTGTGTCTGTGTGAGTTAGTGTGTGTCCAGCGATAGATTGGCGCCCTGTCCTGGGTGTGTCTGCCCAGCGCCCGAGACGTTCTCCCCTGGATGGGCATGGAGAACCCCCCCGCGACCCTAATAGAGGATAAAGCGGGAGATAATGAATGAATGAATAAAATCCATTAGAAGACTTTTTAAATGAGCCTCAGCCCTAAAACCCTTATTTTTGAGATGGCACCGATTTCATTAGACTCTCCTGCCGGACCCGTCTGCAGGCCAGTGTATGACACTGACCGGCACCCCGTCCACTGTCCACTGTAGAAAAGAGCAAAGATTATGTGTGTTCTCCAACGAAGTGCTCGGTGAGGAGCGCCGGGCCTCGGACCCTGCTTCGTCGGCGGTCTGAGTGGCCAGTTGCTCGCGAGATGTGCAGCCTGCTCTGGAACAGACACACTTCAGGCACAAACGGAACATCCTCACGCTCCCCATCCGTACGAGACTCGGCGCGGAACCCGTCCTGACTGACAGGTTGAACTCCACCGATCCGCGGCGGACAGAGCGCGCACGAGCGTACACAATGTCCTGACATCTGCCTCCTGAATCCGCTGCTGTAATTTATTCCTCCATCAGTGGAGCGATGGCAAGACGCCCCGGCCCAGCTCCACAAAGCCCCATCCACAACATAATACCCTGCCTGGCCAGGAGAACGCTTCCACACTCTGATGTTCCACCGGAACGTCGTTAGCTTTGATTACGAAACGCAATCACTGTGGCTTCGATCCCACGGGATCTAGATCTTGGATGAGGGCGGCATGGCGGTGGAGTGGTTTAGCATGTTCTCATCTCAGCGCTGGGGATCCAGGTTTGAATCCCAATCTGGGTGGAGTTTACATGCTCCCCTCGTGTCCAAGGTGAATTGGCTGCTCTGAATTGCCCCTCTTTAAATTGCCTGTATATAGTATACATATATATATATATATATATAGTGTGTGTGTGTGTCTAGCGATGGATTGGGTGTCTATCTGTATTCTCCACATACATTGGTTTCCTCCCACAGTCTAAAAACAGGGATTCAAGGTGAATTGGCTGCTCTGAATTGCCCTTGTTTAAATTGCCTGTATATATATATATATATATATATATATATATATATATATATATATATATATATATATATATATATATATATATATATATAGTGTGTGTGTGTGTGTGTCGAGTAATGCATTGGATGTCTATCTGCATTCTCCACGTTCTTTGGTTTCCTCCCACAGTCTAAAAACTGGGATTCAAGGTGAATTGGCCACTCTAAATTGCCCTGTTTAAATTGCCTGTATATAGTGCATATGTCTGTGTGTGTGTGTGTGTGTGAGTGTGTGTGAATGAGTGTGTGTACAGCGATGCATTGGGTGTCTATCTGCATTCTCCACGTTCTTTGGTTTCCTCCCATAGTCTAAAAACCGGGATTCAAGGTGAATTGTCTGCTCTAAATTGCCCCTGTATATAGTGTGTATGTCTGTGTGAGTGAGTGAGGGTCCAGCGATGTATTGGATGCATTCCCAAGGTTCTTTGGTTTCCTCCCACAGTCTAAAAACAGGGATTCAAGGTGAATTGCCGGCTCTAAATTGCCCCTGTATATAGTGCGTATGTCTGTGTGAGTGAGTGTGTGTGTGTGTGTGTGTGTGTCCAGCAATGCATTGGGTGTCTATCTGCATTCTCCACGTTCTTTGGTTTCCTCCCACAGTCTAAAAACAGGGATTCAAGGTGAATCGGCTGCTCTAAATTACCCCCATAGTGTCTTGAATTCTCCAAATTGCCCCATATAGAGTGTGTTTGTGTGAGTGAGTGTGTGTCCAGTGATGGATGACACTTTCCTGGGTCTATCTGCCCAGCGCCCTCCCCTGGATGGGCATGGGGAACCCTCCCGCAACCCTAATAGAGGATAAAGCAGAAGATGATGGATGTATGGATGTAACTTAAATTCTAGTTAAACTGTTATTAGAGTAAAAGAAATAAAAATGCAGTGTCGTACAAACACGTGGAGCCGGATAGAACACGATGAACGGAACCTGTAACGATTTTGTTGCTATATTTTTAACAATAATAAGGTTTGGATTGTGCCTGGCGCTCCCTGCCTCTCAGCGGGGGGGGTTCAGTTCACATCCCTGTTATAGAGAAGGCTTTAAAGTGAAAGCCGGGACTCACAATGACTGACATGATAAAGCCAGATTAGAAGCAGGTTATTAAATGGCGTTTGCTCGGGTTCGATTAGCAAACACGATTAAGACTAAACCAACAGACGGAGACAAAAGGTTATCCCGAGACTCGTCATTAAAAACAGGCAGCGGTCATAAACACACACGGGCAATATCGGAGAGGCCAGCGCACAGATCAAAGTCCAGGGAACAAGCAAGGGGTCCAAACACGGGCGAGAGAGAACGATAACGAGAGAGAGAGAGAGAGAGAGAGAGAGAGAGAGAGAGAGAGAGAGAGAGAGAGAGAGAGAGAGAGAGAGAGAGAGAGAGAGAGAGAGAGAGAGAGAGAGAGAGAGAGAGAGAGAGAGAGAGAGACAGAGAGAGAGAGAGAGAGAGAGAGAGAGAGAGAGAGAGAGAGAGAGAGAGAGAGAGAGACAGAGAGAGAGAGAGAGAGACAGAGAGAGAGAGAGAGAGAGAGAGAGACAGAGAGAGAGAGAGAGAGAGAGAGAGAGAGAGAGAGAGGACAGAGAGAGAGACAGAGAGAGAGAGAGAGAGAGAGAGAGAGAGAGAGAGAGAGAGAGAGAGAGAGAGAGAGAGAGAGAGAGAGAGAGAGAGAGAGAGACAGAGAGAGAGAGAGAGAGAGAGAGAGAGAGAGAGAGAGAGAGAGAGAGAGAGAGAGAGAGAGAGAGAGAGCGATGGCAGCGTCGAAGGCAGTGAGTGGGTCGCTGTGGTTTGTGGAAGGAGATAAAACACAATGATTTCAGTTTCCCGTTTTTTTTAGTGGTTTAGCATGTTCTCCTCTCAGCGCTGGGGATTCCCAATTCGAATCCCCATCTGGGTGGAGTTTCCATGTCCTCCCCGTGTCTTCGTGGCTTTCCTCTGGGTTCTCCGGTTTCCTCCCACAGTCCAAAAACATGGATCAATTGAATTCTACAAATTGCCCCATATAGAGTGTGTGTGATAGATTGCCCCCCTGTCCTGGGTGTATCTGCCCAGCGTCCAAAACGTTCTTCCCTGGATGGGCATGGGGAACGACGCTAGTAGAGGATAAAACGGAAGATAATGGATGCATTGTTTGCCGTTTTTATGTTGTTATGTATTTTCCTGATATATAATTAAATTTCGGGCGGTTGGTGGCTTAGTGGTTTAGCATGTTCTCCTCTTAGCACTGGGGATTCCCGGTTCGAATCCGGGTGGAGTTTCCATGTTCTCCCCGTGTCCGTGTGGGTTTCCTCCGGGTTCTCCGGTTTCCTCCCACAGTCCAAAAACATGGATCAAGGTCAACTGAATTCTCCAAATTGCCCCATGTAGAGTGTGTGTGTGTGCCTAGTGATAGATTGCCCCCCTGTCCTGGGTGTATCTGCCCAGCGCCTGAGGTGTTCTCCCCTGTATGGACATGGGGAACCCCCCCCCCCCGCGCGACCCTAATAGAGGATAAAGCGGGAGATAACGGATGAATGTGTTTTGCTCATAAATGTGCAATAATCCTATTAGCCGTGCTCTTTAAAAGCCAGGGGGCGCTCTGACTTTGGCGGATTGCTATTTGAGCCCCTCAACGCGCCGCTCCATGACGTTCTCATTTAACGGTTTACTCGTTAATTACTCTGCTTTGTCGGCTCTAACCGATCTGTTTTCTTTGACGCATCATCAGCTCTTCATCCAGAACACTGCCAGATCACCACGGCAACCACAATCACAGGACAGAACCTGGATTTCTATTGGACGGGTGGTGTCGTGTTGCAGTCCTGCAGGATGTCCTCACCGACTTTATAATTTTGCTCATTTTTAAAAATGGACACCTGATCACTGCACAATCTGAACACGGGGGGGGGGGGACCTTACGGCGGATAAGTTCCCCACTGGGCCTCGGTCCTCACAAGGTTTCTTCTCTTAAAACCAACTTAACGGCTAGTTTCTTTCTTATATATATAATCATCTTCCGCTTTATCCTCTATTAGGGTCGCTGGGGGGAAGGGGGGTCCGAATGCCCATCCAGGGGAGAACGTTTCGGGCGCTGGGCAGATAGACCCAGGACAGGGCGCCAATCTATCGCTGGGCACACACTCACTCACACAGACACACTCTATATGGGGCAATTTGGAGAGCTCAGTTGACTTGATCCATGTTTTTGGACTGTGGGAGGAAACCGGAGAACCTGGAGGAAACCCACACAGACACGGGGAGAACATGGAAACTCCACCCAAATGGGGATTCGAACCGGGAATCCCTAGCGCTGAGAGGCGAACGTGCTAAACCACTAAGCCACCGTGCCGCCTTTCTTATATATATATCTTATATATATAAGTATAAATTAGGGTCGCGGGGGGGTCCGAATGCCCATCCAGGGGAGAACGTTTCGGGCACTGGGCAGATACACTCAGGACAGAGTGCCAATCTATCGCTGGGCACACACTCACTCACACAGACACACTTTCTATGGGGCAATTTGGAGAGCTCAGTTGACTTGATCCATGTTTTTGGACTGTGGGAGGAAACCGGAGAACCCGGAGGAAACCCACGCGGACACGGGGAGAACATGGAAACTCCACCCAGATTGGGATTCGAACTGGGAATCCCTAGAGCTGAGAGGAGAACATGCTAAACCACTAAGCCACCATGCCGCCACAATTTCATCTCTGTCTCATGTACCACATGTGATACAAATGATAATCAAACTTTCTTGAATCTTGGTCACACTATATGGGGCAATTGAACTAGAGGTAATTTAGAGCGGCCAATTAACCTGGAATCCATGTTTTTGGACTGTGGGAGGAAACCGGAGAACCCGGAGGAAGCCCACGCGGACACGGGGAGAACATGGAAAGCACTAAGCCATGTCACGTTATAAATCACGCCGTAATTAAAAGATTTAGAAAATTGCTTTCTAGGCCTGGTATTTTAATTGCGCTTGAATTCTCTAATCAGCATCATTCGTTAGTTTCCTAACCTTTAGATGTTACTGAGTGTGGTTTCTTAGCGCTGAGTGTGAGCACCCGCGGTGAAGGTGCGAGCTCAGCGTGTGATTTCGGCTCGGCCGGTGGGAGTGGGTTTGTGTACCGACTGCTCACGGTGCAATCGACGCCGATCCGCCGCACCATCCGGAGCTGAAAGTGAGAAACGTCCACACGACGACGAGTAAGAGTCCATTTCCCCGCCGGACGAGGCGCCTGCGTCTCCAGCTAATTCTTTCCGATGGGTGTGTTTTAATTGGGGTTGGGGTAACACAGTGCCTCGTTCTCGCCGCGCTCACATTCGGTCTCTAATTAACGTGTCGGCGGTGCGGCGTTGCCACATCCTGATGATTATTCACAGGTGTTTGCTTCTGCACGTTACCATGACAACAAAAAATGGTATCTTGCTGCATATTGTGTACGTTCAGACCACTCTCGGGTATTATATGAGGGACCACCCCCCCCCCCCCCCCCCTCTGTTATAAATATAGTAAGCGGTTAATGTACCTCTTAGCCAGGAGATGTTCATTCATTCATTATCTTCCACTTTTTCCAATATTAGGGTCGGAGGGGGGGGGGGGGTTCCCCATGCCCATCCAGTGGAGAACGTCTCGGGCGCTGGGCAGATAGACCCAGGACAGGGGGGCAATCCCTCGCTGGACACACACTCACTCACACAGACACACTCTAGATGGGGCAATTTGGAGAATTCAATTGACTTGATCCCTGTTTTTGGACTGTGGGAGGAAACCGGAGAACCCAGAGGAAACCCACGCGGACACGGGGAGGATATGGAAACTTCACCCAGATGGGGATTCGAACCGGGAATCCCTAGTGCTGAGAGGAGAACATGCTAAACCATTAAGCCACCGCCGCCAGGAGTTAAACCTAAAAAAAAAAAAGAAGAGAGAGAGGGGAAAAAACAACCTATACATTCATTCATTATCTTCCGCTTTTTCCTCTATTAGGGTCGCGGGGGGGGGGGGGGGGGGTTCCCCATGCCCATCCAGGGGAGAACGTTTTGGGCGCTGGGCAGATACACCCAGGACAGGGCACCAATCCATCGCTGGACACACACTCACACACACACACACACACACACTCTATATGGAGCAATTTGGAGAACTCAATTGACTTGATCCATGTTTTTGGACTGTGGGAGGAAACCGGAGAACCCGGAGGAAACCCACGCGGACACGGGGAGAACATGGAAACTCCACCCAGATGGGGATTCGAACCGGGAATCCCTAGCGCTGAGAGGAGAACATGCCAAACCAGTATGCCACCGTGCCGCCTCCAACCTATATACATATTCACACAGGTATATACACATACATACCTATATACAAACATACATAAATACACACACGCATTATACACACTATACACACATGCCCCCAGACACACACACACACACACACACACACACACACACACACACACACACACACACACACAACCTAATATTGTTAGAAATCATGTGTGTCTCTTTATGTGCGTATGTATGTGCCCCAGGCGGCACGGTGGCTTAGTGGTTGGCATGTTCTCCTCTCAGCACTAGGGATTCCCGGTTCGAATCCCCATCTGGGTGGAGTTTCCATGTCCTCCCCGTGTCCGCGTGGGTTTCCTCCGGGTTCTCCGGTTTCCTCCCACAGTCCAAAAACATGGATCAAGTCAATTGAATTCTCCAAAATTGCCCCATATAGAGTGTGTATGTGTGAGTGAATGTGTGTCCAGCGATGGATTGGCACCCTGTTCTGGGTGTATCTGCCCAGCGCCCGAAACGTTCTCCCCTGGATGGACATGGGGAACCTCCCCCTCCCGCGACCCTAATAGAGGATAAAGCGGGAGATAATGAATGAATGAATGAATGTATGTGCCCCTGTTATGGAATGCTTTCATGATGAGGGCAATAAACCGCCACCATGCTCCCATGATCCAGCGACGGACAGGGAAAGACCAGGGGGACCCAGACCACCCGAGGCCAACGGGAACCTGAAGACCAGAGGCCACATTGTTTATTCTGTCAAATCGGCACGAATGAAAGCGCGGAATCAAAGATTCCTCTAGTTAATTCCTGAACATAACGAGGTTCAGACACCATGACATCCCAGTTTATCCTGCAAACCTCCGATGCCCGATATATTTGTTGAAAGGAGACTGCTCACTAGACTAACTAACCAGCGCTCTCTGAAGAAATCCTTTGGCAGTTTAATTAAAAGCTAAAATATTCTTCAGACTCTGCAGGCATTATTTCCAGGGAGAATTAATTATGACTTGGCAAAACATCTCAATAAATCATTTTGGTTTTGAAGGTCTTACTGTAATTCCTAAGTTCTTACCCACGGTGTGTTTTTTTTGCAGATTAGTATGTTGGACTATGGACCTTATGTAACCAGACAAGCAGCTACTTATGAGACGCAAACCTTTTTTTTAATGGATCTGGATTAATTAAAATATAATATCTGTTTCTGTGATTTCCGTGGGGCTGCGTCCAACTTCAGTTAATTAATATTTATACGATTTCAATTAATATAAGGTATTAAATAAACTGGGCGGCACGGTGGCTTAGTGGTCAACACGTTCTCCTCTCAGCTCTAGGGATTCCCGGTTCGAATCCCCATCTGGGTGGAGTTTCCATGTTCTCCCCGTGTCCGCGTGGGTTTCCTCCGGGTTCTCCGGTTTCCTCCCACAGTCCAAAAACATGGATCAAGTCAATTGAGTTCTCCAAAATTGCCCCATATAGAGTGTGTCTGTGTGAGTGAGTGTGTGTCCAGCGATAGATTGCCCCCCTGTCCTGGGTGTATCTGCCCAGCGCCCGAAACGTTCTCCCCTGGATGGGCATGAGGAACCCCACTGCAATAGGAATATAGCATTAAGTGGAATACATTAGTTATTAGAAACATTAATCTTCTACTACGGTCAAGGTGTGGGGCGGGGCGGGGTTCTTCATGCCCACCCAGAGGAGAACGTTTAGGGCACTGGACAAGGGCACACACTTACTCACACAGACACACTATTTTATCCTCTATCCTTTATCCTCTACTAGGGTCGCGGTGGGGTTCCCCATGCCCATCCAGGGGAGAACGTTTCGGGTGCTGGGCAGATACACCCAGGACAGGGGGCAATCTATCGCTGGGCACACACTCACTCACACTCACACACTCTATGTGGGGCAAATTGGAGAACTCAATTGACCTTTATCCATGTTTTTGGACTGTGGGTGGAAACCGGAGAACCCGGAGGAAACCCACACGGACACGGGGAGAACATGGAAACTCCACCCAGATGGGGATTCGAACCGGGAATCCCTAGAGCTGAGAGGAGAACGTGTTGACCACTAAGCCACCGTGCCGCCCACGGAGCTATGTTGTCTGGGGCAAAAAGCCCCTGGCAGGGTCTCCCAAGGCAAATTGGTCCTAGGTGACAGGCCAGACAAAGAGTGGTCCAACAAAAACCCCTATGAAAAGAAACACCAGGAATACGTGTACCCTGCCCGATACAGGGTTATCGGGGCCCCACCCTGGAGCCAGGCCCGGGGATGGGGTTCGTCAGCGAGCGCCTGGTGGTCGGGCACTTTCCCGTGGTGCCCGGCCGGGCCCAGCCCGAAAGAGTTACATGGGTTCCCCCTCAAATGGGCTCACCACCTGTGGGGGGGTTAGTAATAGGGGTTCGGTGCAGTGTGGATCGGGCGGTGGCCGGAGGCGTGGGCCTGGGCGTCGCGATCCTCGGTTGCTGAAATTGGCTTTCGGAACTTGGAACGTCACTTCACTGGCAGGGAAGGAGCCTGAGCTGGTGCGGGAGGTTGAGAGATACCGGCTAGATATAGTCGGGCTCACCTCAACGCACAGCTTGGGTTCTGGGTCCAATCTCCTTGAGAGGGGCTGGACTCTGTTCTTTTCTGGAGTTGCCCATGGTGAGAGGCGTCGGGCAGGTGTGGGCTTTCTCGTGGCCCCCCGGCTTGACGCGTGCATGTTGGAGTTTTCTCCGGTGGACGAGAGGGTAGCTTCCCTACGCCTTTGGGTTGGGGAACGGGTACTGACTGTTGTCTGCGCTTATGCGCCGAACGGCAGTTCAGAGTACCCAGCCTTCTTGGAGTCCGTGGGGGGGGTACTGGAAAATGCTCCCCCTGGAGACTCTGTAGTCTTACTGGGGGACTTCAACGCTCACGTGGGCAATGACAGTGAGACCTGGAAAGGTGTGATTGGGAGGAACGGCCTCTCTCTGATCTGAACCCGAGTGGTGTTCAGTTGTTGGACTTCTGTGCAAATCACGGTTTGTCCATCACGAACACCATGTTCGAGCACAAGGGTGTCCATAAGTGCACATGGCGCCAGGATGCCCTAGGCCGCAGTTCAATGATCGACTTTGTAGTGGTGTCATTGGACTTGCGGCCATGTGTTTTGGACACTCGGGTGAAGAGAGGAGCTGAGCTGTCAACTGATCACCACCTGGTGGTGAGTTGGATCAGATGGCGGGGGAAGATGCCGGTCAGACCAGGCAGACCTAAACGTATAGTGAGGGTTTGCTGGGAACGTCTGGCAGAAGAACCCGTCAGACAGATGTTCAACTCTCACCTCCGTCAGAGCTTCAACCACATTCCGGGGGAGGTGGGGGACATTGAGCCTGAATGGGCCATGTTCCGTTCCTCCATTGTTGAGGCGGCGGACAGGAGCTGTGGTCGAAAGGTAGTCGGTGCCTGTCGTGGCGGTAACCCTCGAACACGGTGGTGGTCACCCCGTGTAAGGGATGCCGTCAAGCTGAAGAAGGAGTCCTATCAGGCATGGTTGGCTTGTGGGACTCCAGAAGCAGCTGACCGGTACCGACAGGCCAAGCGATTTGCGGCTTCGTGCGTCGTGGAGGCAAAAACCCGGGTGTGGGAGGAGTTCGGTGAGACTTTGGAAAGTGACTTTCGGTCGGCTCCTAGAAGATTCTGGCAAACTGTCAGGCGACTCAGGAGGGGAAAGCAGTGTGCCACCAACACAGTATATAGTGGAGGGGGTGCACTGTTGACTTCGACTGGGGACGTCATTAGGCGGTGGAAGGAATACTTCAAGGACCTTCTCAATCCCACCAATATGCCCTCCGGAGAGGAGGCAGAGTCAGAGGACCCGGGGGGAGGCTTGTCCATCACTGTGGCTGAAGTCGCTAAGGTAGTCAGAGGGCTCCTTGGTGGCAGGGCTTCTGGGGTGGATGAGATCCGCCCGGAGTTCCTCAAAGCTCTGGATGTTGTGGGGCAGTCTTGGCTGACGCGCCTTTTCAACATTGCATGGTCATCGGGGGCAGTGCCTCTGGACTGGCAGACGGGGGTGGTGGTGCCTCTTTTTTAAAAAGGGGGACCGGAGGGTGTGTTCCAATTACAGGGGAATTACACTCCTCAGCCTCCCCGGCAAAGTCTATGCAGGGGTACTGGAGAAGAGAGTCCGACTGATAGTCGAACCTCGGATCCAGGAGGAGCAGTGTGGTTTTCGTCCTGGTCGTGGAACACTGGACCAGCTCTTCACTCTCTCCAGGATCCTCGAGGGTTCATGGGAGTTTGCCCAACCAGTCTACATGTGCTTTGTAGATCTGGAGAAGGCTTTCGACTGTGTCCCTCGGGGTATTCTGTGGGAGGTGCTTCGTGAGTATGGGGTACATGGCTCCTTACTACGGGCCATTCAGTCCCTGTATTTGCGAAGCAGGAGCTTGGTTCGCATGGCCGGCAGTAAGTCGGACTGGTTTCCAGTGAGGGTTGGACTCCGTCAGGGCTGTCCTTTGTCACCGGTTCTGTTCATAATTTACATGGACAGAATTTCTAGGCGCAGCCAGGGGATGGAGGGTGTCCGGTTTGGTGATCTGAGGATCACGTCGCTGCTGTTTGCAGACGATGTGGTCCTGTTAGCATCATCAGGCTGTGAACTTCAGCTCTTACTGGATCGGTTTGCAGCTGAGTGTGAAGCGGCCGGGATGAGAATCAGCACCTCCAAATCTGAGGCCATGGTTCTCAGCCGGAAAAGGGTAGAGAGTCCTCTCTGGGTCAAGGATCAGATCTTGCCTCAAGTGGAGGAGTTTAAGTATCTCGGGGTCTTGTTCACGAGTGATGGGAAGATGGAGCGTGAGATTGACAGACGGATCAGCGCGGGGTCAGCAGTGATGCGGACCCTATACTGGTCTGTTGTGGTAAAGAAGGAGCTGAGCCACAAGGCAAGGCTCTCGATTTACCAGTCGATCTACGTTCCAACCCTCACCTATGGTCATGAGCTTTGGGTAATGACCGAAAGAACAAGATCGCGAATACAAGCGGCTGAAATGGGTTTTCTCCGCAGGGTGGCAGGGCTCTCCCTTAGAGATAGGGTGAGAAGCTCGGTCATCCGGGAGAGACTCGGAGTGGAGCCGCTACTCCTCCGCATCGAAAGGAGCCAGTTGAGGTGGTTCGGGCATCTGGTAAGGATGCCTCCTGGGCGCCTTCCTAGGGAGGTGTTCCAGGCAAGTCCGGCTGGAAGGAGACCCCGGGGAAGACCCAGGACACGCTGGAGGGATTATATCTCTCAGCTGGTCTGGGAACGCCTCGGGGTTCCCCCAGTCGAGCTGGTGGAGGTGGCTGGGGCGAGGGAGGTCTGGGTCTCCCTACTTCGGTTGCTGCCCCCGCGACCCGAACCCCGGATAAGCGGAAGATAATGGATGGATGGAATTTAGAGTGGCCAATTCACCTTGAATCCCCGTTTTTAGACTGTGGGACGCGCTGAGCACTATGAGCCGGCGAGCGAAAACCTTTTTAATTTATTTATTTGTCTGATATCACAGCCCGTCATTTCTATCTAAGTAATTAATGTCAGAGTGCAGGATCAGCCATACAGCAGCGCTGCAGGAATGACGGTTAAGAGGCTCGGTCGGGGCCCATGCTGGACCCCTGGGTGGACTCAGGACAGATGTTAGGCACTATACTATATTTCCTAGCGAGCGTAATCCCATTTTCTCGTAGTCCTCGGTCCTGTTTCTTTGACGTGATGGACCCTGAAGCCGAGCGCAGTGTAATGGCTTTATTATGTTTTCTTGACGTGATGCATTTTGTTCTCGCAGAACTTCAGTGGGCTGAGTTCGGCTTCCACGCACTGACCTCTACAGCAGCCACGGAGCTGGCAGGATCAGAACCGCGAAAGAGGACGCCGCCCGTGCTGCTCACCCACACAGCGCAGCCAGCGTGTAAATCAGAAGACACGGTGAACTCGGGCCGCCGTTGCGAAAGACAGCATGAAGTTATAATAGAAAAGCAGCCGGAGGTAATGGCATTGTCTTCAAATCTGATTTTCTGGAAGCGAACGGACGGTTTCGGCGAAATTCTCAGGGACGTCTGACGGCCGAGAGCGCCGCAAATGAAAGCCACTCACTTTCGCAGTGAGGATACGCTGTTGCTGTGCTGCAATGTCTTCTAAAAGATGCCAATTTAGGGAGTTTGGCAAGCCCAAATTGGAAATAACGCAGCTACCGCTCGTTTTGCATGTTGCCATGGCAGCAACACAAAAGCTGACCACGTTTCGAGACGGCTTACTGACGGGGTTGTGTGTCGGGACCGATGCAGGCTAATATTTGTAGCCTCATTATATTTTAGATGTGCTCTCTTCCACACAAACTCCCTCAGAGGCGCGTAATCAAAGACGTACGATGTACACAAAACCAGCGCCTGTTTACAGCAAGGGCTTTTGGGATCACGCACGACCTCCTACACCTTCAAAAGCATCTGAAGAAATGCACTGACCAGGACATGAAGGACTTTAATCCGCCGAGAACAACGATTCGCAGCCGAGGTTCGGATTCCAGATCAGAAACGTAAACAAGACAGCTCTGATTTTTAGGAGAAAATGGGTTTGGGATGTCATTTCAGAAACTAATTGACAAAAGAGGGCGGCATGTAGGGATTCCTGGTTCGAATCCCCATCTGGGTGGAGTTTCCATGTTCTCCCCGTGTCTGCGTGGGTTTCCTCCGGGTTCTCCAGTTTCCTCCCACAGTCCAAAAACATGGATCAAGTCAATTGAGTTCTCCAAATTGCCCCATATAGAGTGTGTCTGTGTGAGTGAGTGTCTGCCCAGCGAAGAATTGGCGCCCTGTCCTGGGTCTATCTGCCCAGCGCCCGAGACGTTCTCCCCTGGATGGGCATGGGGAACCCCCCCCCCGCGACCCTAATAGAGGATAAAGCGGGAGATAATGAATGAATGAATAATTGACAAAAGAATAAAAAAAAAACCCAGACTCCATCCATTTATTCATTATCTTCCGCTTTATCCTCTATTAGAGTCGCGGGGGTGGGGGGGGGGGGGGGGGGGGGGTTCCCCATGCCCATCCAGGGGAGAATGTCTTGGGTGCTGGGCAGATACACCCAGGACAGGGGGGCAATCTATCACTGGACACACACTCACTCACACAGACACACTCTATATGGGGCAATTTGGAGAATTCAATTGACTTGATCCATGTTTTTGGACTGTGGGAGGAAACCGGAGAACCCGGTGGAAACCCACGCGGACACGGGGAGGACATGGAAACTCCACCCAGATGGGGATTCGAACCGGGAATCCCTAGTGCTGAGAGGAGAACATGCTAAACCACTAAGCCACCATGCCGCCAAAACCCAGACTCTTATAGTAAAAATAAAGGAACGAGGAACGATACGGAAACCTAATTGATTTTCTCACATTCTTATATTGGGTGGCTTAGTGGTTTAGCATGTTCTCCTCTCAGCGCTAGGGATTCCAGGTTCGAATCCCAATCTGGGTGGAGTTTCCACATTCTCCCGGTGTCCGCGTTGGTTTCCTCCGGGTTCTCCGGTTTCCTCCCACAGTCCAAACACATGGATCAAGGTCAATTGAGTTCTCCAAATTGCCCCATATAGAGTGTGTGAGTGAGTGTGTGCCCAGTGATAGATTGGCGCCCTGTCCTGGGTCTATCTGCCCAGCGCCCGAGACGTTCTCCCCTGGATGGGCATGGGGAACCCCCCCCCGCGACCCTAATAGAGGATAAAGTGGAAGATAATGGATGGAATACAATATTAAATGATCTCAGAGTCGCAAACATGACACGAAGAAATAAAGATAAATGTAATTAATGTAAATGTCATGCTTAATGCATTAGCTAGCACCACCCTCTGTCATGTAGTCACCGATCCAATCTTAACGAGTAGCAGTTGTGTAACGACTAAAACACAATCTAATGTGCGACGACGAAGTAACAAACACTAAATAAACTCGGATTTTTTTTTTTTTTCAAAAATATTTTATTAGGAGGAAGTGAAAGTAAGCACAATACAACATCACATTTATATACAGAATACCTTCACGACTTTCCCCATTTTTCCACCACACATCAACCAAGTTTTATAATAGAACACACAAAAACAGAAGTGTACCCCAACCCCCCCCCCCAAAATGTCCCATCCCAGCTCACCACAGCCAACACGCACACTGCCAACATCAATAGCTACAGAAAAGCCACAACACTTGTATGGAAGCACACATTTAACCAGGTAATACTTTCAAGTTGGAAAAATATGATATAAAGGGCTGCCATTTCTGGAAAAATTTATCTGTGCACCCTCTTTGTGTGTAGCTTATTTTCTCTAATTTAAAAAAAAACATGACATCCCTCAGCCAGCACGAAATCGAAGGGGGCTTGGTAGATTTCCAAAGTAACAATAAGCAGCGTCTTGCTATAAACTAAAAAGATTTTAATTGTGAAGCTGCTTTGAGAGAGTTTTTTTGTAAAAAAAAGTGCGACACAAACGGAACTGAACTCAAACTCTGCTTTTCCTAATGAGCCGTTTTAAGTTGGTAAACAACTCGCAGAGGCGAAAAAAAGAGCAGCGCAGAAATCCTCCCGGAGACGCCATACTGTAAGGACGAGCATATGGAGGCGCTTCAGGAACCCGACGTGATCAGTGGAGATAATTGGAAAGCGCAGTAAGTCAGTTCTTTCTTGCCGTCGGTGATTCAGATCTGACACAATATCCCCACTTAACTTCCGCGACCTCATATTTATCCTTTTCATCATAAGACAATGGTGTCCGGGTTGCCATGGTAGCGGTTGCCATTTGGCGCGAAAGGGTACAAGCCTCAGGAATCGATCGATTTAGGTTCATTAATCACGTTAAAGAAAGAAAAAAAAAAGAAAGGTAGAAAGTCTGCCTCATGAATAGTAACAATTTAATTAAGAAACCCAATCAAGCATGTCAGGCATCTGAATCTTAATTGTGCGAATCAGATCCAGCTTTTGGAATTTTGCTGAAAGCAGTTCTGTAGATGGGCGGCACGGTGGCTTAGTAGATTAGCACGTTCTCCTTTCAGCGCTGGGGATTCCCGGTTCGAATCCCCACCTGGGTGGAGTTTCCATGTCCTCCCCGTGTCCGCGTGGGTTTCCTCCGGGTTCTCCGGTTTCCTCCCACAGTCCAAAAACATGGTCAAGTGAATTCTCCAAATTGCCCCATATAGAGTGTGTTTGTGTGAGTGAGTGTGTGCCCAGTGATAGATTGCCCCCCTGTCCTGGGTGTATCTGCCCAGCGCCCGAGACGTTCTCCCCTGGATGGGCATGGGGAACCCCCCGTAACCCTAATATAGGATAAAGCGTAAGATAATGGATGGATGGATAGATTAACTTGTATAAGGTTTGGACTGTGGGAGGAATCTGGAAAGTGGATATAAACATGGGGGGGGTATGGAAGCTCAGTGGTTAGGGTACTGAAGGTTGAGAGTTCAAATCCCAAAACCACTGTGGGTTCTTGAGCGGGACACTTCAATCTCAAAGCTGGAGGAGCGAGGTTCCGACCCCAATCATCAAGTTGTGGTTATGTCATTATTTTCAGCTTAACCCCATTCGAGGGACTTTTCGGGTAACGGGCAGATGAAGGAATAAAGTGATTTCATCATGATCCATTTAGCCTACAGTGCTTACACACAGAGGAATCTGCCCTCCACATCTACCCCCCGCCCCCCACACACACACACACTGAGTGAAGTGAGCACACATGGGCAGGACACCAATGTACAGATTGTGTAATCATCAGGTGTCCATATTTCCACAAATAGAGAAACTGAGGTTGAAGACCTCACTAGGTACACGATGCTCTATACGGGAGCGCACAAGCTCTCATCCAATGAGAATTCAGGTTCCGTCCATGACATCTGGATTATCTCTAAACTTCATTTATTTCAATCCATATAGATGAATCCCAACTTCATATTAAACATAATTTAACCTCAACACACTGTTGCAGGTTAATACTCCATTTAAGACTCATTGATTTGGTTTAATGATTTTTTTTTTTTTTTCATGTTTCCATAGTAACTGGGAATTCACTCTTCCTTCCAGGGAAGGTTGTGTGCAACCCGGCTGGATGCAAATCCAGCCCGGAGCCTGACAGCTTGTCAAGCTGGCAACGCTCACATGGTCTGAGATGGCTGGGTGAAAGTCGGTGTATCTGCTCGTCATCGGGAGCCCGGCGCTGATGGACATACAGACATGCTCGCCAAGCGAAAAGAGGACAATCCAACTGTTCTCAGCGGGAGCTGCATCTGCTGGAGTGTAAGGTTTCCACCCAAAAGAAAGTCAACATGGGAGCGAAAACTTCAGGCTCTCTTGAGCTACAGAAACATCCATCCATTCATCATCTTCTGCCTTATCCTCTGCTAGGGTCGGGGGGAGGGGTGGGGTTAGATCAGATTAAAAGTCCAGAACCTTAACAATAACCTCTGTTCTAATGGTCAGAACCCCAATAGTACCACCACAAAGCAGGGGTTATTGCATTAGTCCTATCCCAGCAGTGTCACTGAGGTGGAGAAATGAACCTCTGGTTCCACATGGTCAAGGACCTTAACATTAACTTCCACTTTATCCTCTATTAGGGTCGTGGGGGGGTTCCCCATGCCCATCCAGGGGAGAACGTTTCGGGCGCTGGGTAGATAGACCCAGGATAGGGCGCCAATTAATTACTGGGCACACACTCACTCACACAGACACACTCTATATGGGGCAATTTGGAGAACTCAATTAACCTTGATACATGTTTTTGGACTGTGGGAGGAAACCGGGGAACCCGGAGGAAACCCACGCGGACATGGGGAGAACATGGAAACTCCACCCAGATCGGGATTCGAATCGGGAATGCCTAGAGCTGAGAGGAGAACATGCTAAACCACTAAGCCACCGTGCCGCCTGCTACATTCATCTATCCATCCATTATCTTTTGCTTTATCCTCTATTAGGGTCGCGATGGGGTTTCCCCATGCCCATCCAGGGGAGAACGTTTTGGGCGCTCGGTAGATAGACCCAGGACAGGGTTTCAATCCATCACTGGGCACACACTCACTCACACACACACACACAATCTATATGGGGCAATTTGGAGAACTCATTTGACTTGATCCATGTTTTTGGACTGTGGGAGGAAACCGGAGAACCCGGAGGAAACCCACACGGACACGGGGAGAACATGGAAACGCCATCCAGATTGGGATTCGAACCGGGAATCCCAAGTGCTGAGAGGAGAACATGCTAAACCACTAAGCCACCGTGCCGCCTCTGCTACAGAAACAGCAAAATAAAATAAAATAATAATAAAGTGGAGGATAAATCTTCCATATGAATAAACAGGTTGACTCACAGATCACGATTCATATTTCTGATGCTGCTGAGGTTCTCCCGTCACTCTCAGAGCAGCTTCAAGGTTTTTCTGATGGTTCTCAGAGAGAGCAAGGTCACCGCTGAGGGGGAGATTGTTCTCCTATAGAGCTGTATATTAGTTTGAGATTCAGATGCCTTGCCAATCACTGAAACTTAATTAAAATTCAACTTATGATGTCAAGTGGCTTAGTGGTTTAGCATGTTCTCCTCTCAGCATAAGGGATTCCTGGTTCGAATCCCAATCTGGGTGGAGTTTCCATGTTCTCCCCGTGTCCGTGTGGGTTTCCTCCAGGTTCTCCGGTTTCCTGCCACAGTCCAAAAACATGGATCAAGTCAATTGAGTTCTCCAATTTGCCCCATTTAGAGTGTGTTTGTGTGTGTGAGAGTCTGTGTGCCCAGTGATAGATTGGCGCCCTGTCCTGGGTGTATCTGCCCAGCGTCCGAAACGTTCTTCCCTGGATGGGCATGGGGAACCCCACTGCGAACCAAAAAAGGGGAAGATAATGGATGAACTTATGATGTCAGGATTTTGATTTAATTGGATTTATCTTTGGTTTTTCAGTATCGTATCTCATCTCAGCATCTTGCGCTTAATCAATTACTAGGGTCAACTGGGCTTTGGGGAGGGTTCCTGGTTCCCCATGCCCATCCAGGGGAGAACGTTTCGGGCACTGGGCAGATACACCCAGGACACTGCGCCAGTCTATCACTGGTAACACACTCTCTCACACAGACACACTCTATATGGGGCAATTTGGAGAATTCAATTGACCTTGATCTATGTTCTTGGATTGTGGAAGGAAACCGGAGAACCTGGATGAAACCCACGCAGACACGGGGAGAACATGGAAACTCCACCCAGATTGGGATTCGAACCGTGAATCCCCAGCGCTGAGAGGAGAACATGCCAACCACTAAGCCACGGTGCCGCTCGCAAAAATGTCACTTTTGCTGAATTGTTCTTCAGCAAATGACTGTTTTGTAGTATTTATTTCACTTTAATGGGACGCGCCATCGTGTTCCGTCGCTCATGGTTCCATCAATCAGCCAACACAAAGATCAGATTAAACAATCAGTACATACAACTAATTAAACCCTGCAATCAGCCGACGTTCATTTACCAGTTTTCCTTTCAAAATGTCATGAAAGTAAGCGCAGCGGTTCTTCTTCTCCATGGCAACGGCTCCATTACGTGCGTTAAAGGTCACCGGTTGCATTTATGGAAACAATTTTATATCACCTAATGTTAAAATCCACATCAACCCTCGGAAACACATGACCTTAGTGTGTCAGCATTAATTCTACTCCACCCGATCGGCTTTGGTCTCACAGGCAGCGTGCCGCGAGCGTCTCGTCCCAACCGGATTCTATTGGAACGCCATTAGAACGCGATACATCCACTACGGAGAACCTGACAGTGCGTGGAGTGCTGATTTATTTAACACATGGCTGATGAGGCTACTGTTGAGTGAAACGTTATCAGTATGGGAGGGTTGGTGGGTGGGTGGGTGGGTGGGAGGGTTGGTGGGTGGGTGGGTGGGTGGGTGGGGGGTCCACTTTGGACACATGAGGATGAAGTGGCCTTTATTAAGATGTATCAGTGAAGAGCAGAATGTATTCGAACCGTGAGCTGCCATTTTCTATACGAGGAGAAGGTAATGATGGTCGTTTAATAAATTCATTCATTATCTCCCGCTTTATCCTCTATTAGGGTCGCGGTGGGGTTCCCCATGCCCATCCAGGGGAGAACGTCTCGGGCGCTGGGCAGATAAACCCAGGACAGGGCGCCAATCCATCGCTGGGCACACACTCACTCACACAGACACACTCTATATGGGGCAATTTTGAGAATTCAATTGACTTGATCCATGTTTTTGGACTGTGGGAGGAAACCGGAGAACCCGGAGGAAACCCACGCAGACACGGGGAGAACATGGAAACTCCACCCAGATGGGGATTCGAACCGGGAATCCCTAGTGCTGAGAGGAGAACGTGCCGACCACTAAGCCACCGTGCCGCCCGTTTTAATAAATACTCTATGAATTGACATTTCAGTCTCATCTCATTATCTTCAGCTTAATCCTTTATGGGGACCAGGGTCACCAGAGTTGGTGGGGGGGGGATGGGGGCATGGGGGGGTTCCCCATGCCCATCCAGGGGAGAACATTTTAAGTTATTTCAAGTTAAAGTAATTTATTTATGTCGTGCTTTTTACAACAGTACATCGTCACAAAGCAGCTTTACAGAATGAAAAGCCTTTAAACCCCCAAACAGCACGCCGAAGCGACAGCGGCAAGACAAAACTCCCTGTTATGTTATTATTTAAGGAAGAAACCTTGTGAGGACCGAGACTCAGTGGGGGACTCGTCCTCCTTGAGCGGCCGGGCAGCGACAACAGTGTAGGACAGCCATGTAGAGATATTAAACAAATGGAAAAAAACTAACAACTGGAAAACTATATGTGAGTCCATTAGGGGGCGTCCTGCAGGACCGCCAGTCCAATTGATATCCAGGTTCCATCCAGTATTTTGGTTGCGGGGCAGATATATCAGGACAGGGTTCTCATAAAATGCTGGGCAGATACTCTTACACACACACAAACACTATAAAGGGGCAATTTAGAGCAGCCGATTTACATTGAATCCATGGATTGTGAGAGGAACCCGGAGGAAACCCACAGACACGGGGAGGACATGGACACTCCACCCCAATTGGAATTCAAACCTGGATCCCCAACGCTGAGAGACGAACGTGCTGACCACTACACCACTGTGCTTTCATCTCATTATCTTCTGCTTTGTCCTCTAGAGTCGATCATGGGGGGGGGGGGGGGGGGGTTTTCTCATGTCCATCCAGGGGAGAACGTTTCAGGCACTGGGCAGATACACCCAGGACAGGGGGGCAATCTATCGCTGGACACACACTCATTTCTTTAAAAGAAATAAATGCAATACTATAACTCTGGACAGAAATAAATGTGGTGGCCTTGAGGAACAGAAGATTGTGGAAACATTCATTCATTATCTCCCGCTTTATCCTCTATTAGGGTCGCGGTGGGGTTCCCCATGCCCATCCAGGGGAGAACGTCTCGGGCGCTGGGCAGATAGACCCAGGACAGGGCGCCAATCCATCGCTGGGCACACACTCACACACTCAAGCACACTCTATATGGGGCAATTTAGAGAACTCAATTAACTTGATCCATGTTTTTGGACTGTGGGAGGAAACCGGAGAACCCGGAGGAAACCCACGCGGACACGGGGAGAACATGGAAACTCCACCCAGATGGGGATTCGAACCGGGAATCCCTAGTGCTGAGAGGCGAACGTGCTAACCACTAAGCCACCGTGCCGCCCATTGTGGAAACAGTGAATGTTATTTGAACCTGGAGAACCCAAAGACACAGGGAGAACTCTGGACCTGGATCCCCAGCGCAGAGAGGCACAGGTGCACCGACCTACCCGTCCCAGATTATGATTAAAGGCATTTAATAAAAACGACCACAATGAAAATACAGTACGGTAGCTCGACCTTCTCTGATCCTGCGATTAAATTAAAGGAGGTTATAATTCTCTGAGAAGCTCTCGGAAAATATTTGTGACTGCCGGTTCCGAAGATATGTTACGGCTTTGAGGGCCGATGGTGAATGGTTCTGCCTCCGTCCCAGGGGCTGAAGGGACTGCGGGTTGATCTACTGTAGTTTGCATGAGACGTGACAGCTGAGGACGCCGGCAGACGTGAGATACCTACAGCAGAAATGCAAATCCAGCACGCAGCTAAGGTGGACTATTAATCTTAGGCTTTGTTGCCATGGAGATGCTTGACCAAACCCGAGTGTTGAATGCAGACATTTTAATATTAATGAACTTTTATATAAAGCTGCAGGAGGCGATACGAACGACGGCGATCGAGATCCGAAAGATTTACTTACAGATTCATTAAAATAGATTGTTTCGTAAGTGAGAATGATTTTAAATAAGAATAAGTTCAGCACGGTTTAATGTACACACACACACACACACACACACACACACACACACACACACACACACACACAGCGTCAGCATATAAACATCTGAACAGTTGCCTCAGCATTAAAAAAAAAAAAAAAAAAAAAAGTGATGAAACAAAGGAGAGTCATTATAGTACCAGTGGAACGTTTGGCCACACCCCCTTTCTGCTCCACATTCTCAGTTCCACGTCCTGTGCAGATGGACTTTGTAGTTCTCCAATTGTAGACTGTAGTCCATCTGTTTGTGTTCTACAGTACATACTGTGTACGTCCCCTTTACTCTGTTCTAATGGTCAGAACCCCAATAGTAGCACCACAGAGCAGGGGTTATTGGGTGGGTGCATTAGTCCTATCCCAGCAGTGTCACTGAGGTGGAGAACTGAACCTCCAGCAGCACTGCTGCACCCACATGGTCAAGGACCTTAACATTAACTTCCATCCATCCATTATCTTCCACTTTATCCTCTACTGGGGGGGGGGGGGTGTTCCTCATGCCCATCCAGGGGAGAACGTTTCGGGCGCTGGGTAGATACACCCAGGACAGGGGGGCAATCTATCGCTGGGCATACACACACACTCACACACACACTCTATATGGGGCGATTTGGAGAACTCAATTGATGTTGATCCATGTTTTTGGACTGTGGGAGGAAACTGGAGAACCCGGAGAACCCGGGGGAAACCCACGCGGACACGGGGAGGACATGGAAACTCCACCCAGATGGGGATTCGAACCGGGAATCCATAGAGCTGAGAGGAGAACATGCTAAACCACTAAGCCGCCCCAATATTAACTTCATGAACTGTAATTAAAGCATCGGTCAGACTTACCTTCTGTCTCTGTGTTTGGTTGGTTGTAGTCCACGTCCAATCCAATTCAGCAGGTTCTCCGATCAGAGTCACCAAAACCTTAAACAAGTCTGATTTAGAGGATCTGACCATCATGCAGTCTGACCCTCATGTTGCTGAGTTCAGAGGTGAGAACGGAATCCTCTGAAAACAATGACGTCATTGTTCTCCAAACATGTGCATGACATGTATATTTACAACGTTGGATTATGAAACTCTGTCGTTTGTCTTATTATCAACCAAATAAGTTCACAACTCAAATATCTGAGCATGCCTTGGTCTGCACTTACAGCACATGCTGTTTTTTCTGTTGTGTCCAAGGTTGAGTGGCAAATTTATACTGCCACCAACTGGCCTGGCATGCTTACACAGGTGTCCTGTGGATGCATCTAAACATGACACTTCAAAAAAAAAAAAAAACACAAAGGGAATCACAAGCCTGTCATTCAACATGTTAAACACTTTATGTTTAAAACCCTGCATCCTGCAATATTTACATTTACGTAAACTGCTGCTTAGTATTTAAGTTCAAGATCAAGTAATTTATTTCTGTCGCGCTTTTTACATCAGTACATCGTCACAAAGCAGCTTTACAGAATGAAAAGCCTTTAAACCCCCAATGAGCACACCGAAGTGACAGCGGCAAGACAAAACTCCCTGTTATGTTGTTATTTAAGGAAGAAACCTCGTGAGGACCGAGACTCAGTGGGGGACTCGTCCTCCTTGAGCGGCCGGGCAGCAACAACAGTGTAGGACAGCCATGTAGAGATATTAAACAAATGGAAAAACTAACAACTGGAAAACTATATGTGAGTCCATTAGGGGGCGTCCTGCAGGACCGCATTGTCAGGTTCCATCCAGTATTCATTAGCAGAGCCATGGATGAAGATCTCCAGGAAGCCGGGGGACACCTCAAAAGAAACAGACAGAGGAAGGCAGTTGATAATAAAGCACGGCATTTAATTAATAAGTAATTAATTGACACAGTGCAGCATGTGACTCCGGCATCACTGACTAGAGCAGCATAACTAAAAAAGGCAGATACTGCAGGGTACATAGTTGAGATGGCGCCCCGGAACAGCATCATTTCAGCGCCACACCCCCCCCATTAATGATGAAGTGGGTGAAGAGGTGAAACGCCAGCATACACTGATCACAGATTACCCCCCAACACAGCCAAGTCTGAGATCTACATCTTTATCTACAGGGGATTAGTTAAACGCAAGATTAAATAAATGTGTTTTTAATTTATTTTTAAAGATTAATAGTGATTCAGAATCACGAACAGTAACTGGAAGGCTGTTCCAAAGTTGAGGAGCCTTGTGGGAGAACGCTCTTCCACCAGCAGTAATTTTATTTATTCTAGGAGCTAAGAGTAAGCCAGCACCTTGAGATCGGAGCTCACGTGTTGGCTTGTATGATTGAATCAGCTCACTCAGATACTGTGGAGCCTGGTTATGTAGAATTTTATCTATAAAATTTTGTACTCAATACCAAACTTAACTGGTAGCCAGTGCAAGTTTGATAACACAGGACTGATATGATAATTTAGCATGTTCTCCTCTCAGCGCTAGGGATTCCCGGTTCGAATCCCCAACTGGGTGGAGTTTCCATGTTCTCCCCGTGTCCGCGGGGGTTTCCTCCGGGTTCTCCGGTTTTCTCCCACAGTCCAAAAACATGGATCAAGTCAATTGAGTTCTCCAAATTGCCCCATATAGAGTGTGCCTGTGTGAGTGAGTGTGTGCCCAGCGATGGATTGGCGCCCTGTCCTGGGTCTATCTGCCCAGCACTTGAAACGTTCTCCTCTGGATGGGCATGGGGAACCCCACCCCGCCCCCACCCCACGACCCTAATAGAGGACAATGCTGAAGATAATGGATGGATGGATAAGCTGCAATAGTTTCATTTCTCCACCTCAGTGACACTGCTGGGATAGGACTAATGCACCCACCCAATAACCCCTGCTCTGTGGTGGTACTTTTGGGGTTCCGACCATAGAACAGAGTAAAGGTGACGTACACAGTATGTACTGTAGAACACAAACAGATGGACTACAGTCTGGAATTGGAGAACTACAAAGTCCATCTGCACAGGACGTGGAACTGAGAACATGGACTATAAGTCATGGAGCCATTAATTAAGAGGGCGTGTCCAAACGCTTTACAGCTACTGTATATATGAATATGTTCATTCATTCATTCATTCATTCATTCTATTCACTGGACACACACTATATGGGGCAATTTGGAGAACCCAATTGACTTGATCCATGTTTTTGGACTGTGGGAGGAAACCGGAGAACCCGGAGGAAACCCACGCAGACACGGGGAGAACATGGAAACTCCACCCAGATGGGGATTCGAACCGGGAATCCCTAGCGCTGAGAGGAGAACGTGCCACTAACTAAGCCACCCTGCCGCCTATATGAATATGTTAATATATAAATATATATATATATATCTTCATACGTACCTTGTTCCTGTTGCGATGTTCTCCACTCTGCTCCACGAGCACTTAGACGAACCCAGCTCTCACACAAATGAGCTCTAATGTGCTTCGTTCAGGGCATTCCGCACTTAAACTCATCCCAAGCACTCAGGAATCTATTTTTTCCCATGCGTTCACATTTTATAATGCGTGTGCCGCTGCCGTAACAGCTGGCGTCCAGGGGCAAGTGCCGTTCAGCCGTGTGAGATCAGCATCAGGACCGCGCTGCCCTTAGGGTCCCAGAGGTGAGTCCATGCCACAATGTCTGGATCAGATGGCGCCTGCACTGTGCAAACCTAAATTCATTATTACTGCATGCATTCTGCAGCCAGGGGCCTTTTGCATTGCGTACCTGAGGACTAAAGGGCGGCGGACATGAAAGTTTAATGATTCCACATTTTATTTCTGTTGAACAAACGTTATTTTATTGTCGTAACATGTTTCTCTGTGGGCGTGGTAGCTCAGTGGCTGGCATATTGATCATTATATTTACATTTGGTCATTTATTGGACGCTTTTATCCAAAGCGACTTACAAGGTGAGCACAGGGTTCATCACAACATCCCTGGAGCAATGAGGGTTAAGGGTCTTGCTCAAGGACCCACATTGGTAACTTCAGTGGACCTGGGATTTGAACCCCCAACCTTCAGATTGATAACCCAACACCCCAACCACTGAGCTACCGTGCCCTTACGTACAGGTGATCAGATAGTTGGAGGTTCAAACCTCAACCCCACTGAATTTGGGGTGTGGTAGCTCAGTGGTCAGGGTGTTGGGTTATCAATCTGAAGGTTGGGGGTTCAAATCCCAGGTCCACTGAAGTTACCAATGTGGGTTGTTGAGCAAGACCCTTAACCCTCATTGCTTCAGGGATGTTTTGACCAATGTTTTGACTTGCCCATCCAATGAGGAACGTGTCGGGCGCTGGACAGATACACCCAGGAGAGGGGGGGGGGGCAATCTATTGCTGGGCTCACACCCACACACACACACACACACTGTATATGGGGCAATTTCGAGAACTCAATTGACGTGATCCATGTTTTTGGACTGTGGGAGGAAACCCACACAGACACGGGGAGAACATGGAAACTCCACCCAGATGGGGATTCGAACCGGGAATCCCCAGTGCTGAGAGGAGAACATGCTAAATCACTAAGCAGCAGTTTACGTAAATGTAATAAATATTGCAGGATGCAAGGTTTTAAACATAAAGTGTTTAACATGTTGAATGGACGCCAATCTATCACTGGACACACACTCACTCACACAGACACACTCTATATGGGGCAATTTGGAGAACTTAAGTGACCTTGATCCATGTTTTTGGACTGTGGGAGGAAACCGGAGAACCCGGAGGAAACCCACGCGGACACGGGGAGAACATGGAAACTCCACCCAGATGGGGATTCGAACTGGGAATCCCTAGTGCTGAGAGGAGAACATGCTAAACCACTAAGCCACTGTGCCGCCCTTATATATATATATATATATATATATATATCAGCGATGGATTGGCGCCCTGTCCTGAGTGTACCTGCCCAGCGCCCGAAACGTTCTCCCCTGGATGGGCATGGGGAACCCCCCCGCAGAATATATATATATATATATATATCTATTCTGTATCTTTAATTTGCGACTTTGTGTTTTTCAAACCGGATCTGTTGTAATAATATATTGGGTTTAAAGTCCGTTTATTCTGAGACGGTAACGCATTTTGTCTCACAGACAACATTTTAATGACCTGTTCACGGGCATGTTCTCATGTTCTCCATAACAACGGTGCCGTGAGACGCAGAGACATTCATGCCTCGTCAAACCCGTGTTCTGTATGTTCCTCATGTCTAACGGCGCTCAGGAGCCTATACGGAGCTATTTTTAGTTCTTTCCGCTGCGAGTACGACAGTAAACTTCATACGTTCAAATGGTTCAATCAAAACGCCGGTACTTTCTTGACGTTGTTCTATTGTTTTCCTCTCAGCGCCGGCGTTTCAGGTTCGAATCCCGATCTGGGTGGAGGCTCCATGTTCTCCGGTGTCCTCCGACAGTCCAAAAACATGGGTTCAAGGTCAATTGAATTGCCTCTTTATAGTGTGTGTGGGCGGCACGGTGGCTTAGTGGTTTAGCATGTTCTCCTCTCAGCGCTAGGGATTCCCGGTTCGAATCCCCATCTGGGTGTAGTTTCCATGTTCTCCCCGTGTCCGCGTGGGTTTCCTCCGGGTTCTCCGGTTTCCTCCCACAGTCCAAAAACATGGATCAAGTCAATTGAGTTCTCCAAATTGCCCCATATAGAGTGTGTCTGTGTGAGTGAGTGTGTGCCCAGCGATAGATTGCCCCCCTGTCCTGGGTGTATCTGCCCAGCGCCCGAAACGTTCTACCCTGGATGGGCATGGGGAACCCCCCCCCGCGACCCTAATAGAGGATAAAGCGGGAGATAATGGATGAATGAATAATAATACACCTTAATGTGAAGAGTTTTCCGTTAGTGGGATGATTATTCCGAATATATCCTGTATTTACCTTAGAACTGTTCTAATGTACATGGGCATGGGGAACCCCCCCGCGACTGTAATATAGGATAAAACGGAAGATAATGGATGGATGGATAGTGTGTGTGCCCCAGCTGTCCTGGGGGTATCTGCCCAGCCTGGTGTAATTTTTTAAGGGAGAGCGTTCCATGGTGAGGGGGCAGCAATGGAAACGGTTCTATCACCCCAGGTTCGGTGCTTGGTTCTAATGCTGACGGACAGATTAGATAAAAGGAATCCACTCTATTAAGCCTGTAGATCTTGACGGCTGACATTGTAAACTTGTAAAGTTGTGATATCTAAGAATGAAGACATGATGCATTCAACACGGAGTTCTGTTTTATTGAACGGGGCATCAAAGCGACTTACAAGGTGAGCACAGGGTTCATCACAACATCTCTGGAGCAATGAGGGTTAAGGGTCTCGCTCAAGGACCCACACTGGTAACTTCAGTGGACCTGGGATTTAAACCCCCAACCTTCAGATTGATAGCCCAACACCCTGACCACTGAGCTACCGTGCCCTTACCATGATCAGAGAGTTGGAGGTTCAAACCTCAACCCCACTGAATTTGGGGCATGGTAGCTCAGTGGTTAGGGTGTTGGACTATTAATCTGAAGGTTGTGGGGGCATCTGCCCCGCCTGGCGTACTTTTTTAAGCGAGAGCGTTCCATGGTGAGGGGGCAGCAACGGAAACGGCTCTATCACCCCAGGTTCGGTGCTTGGTTCTAATGCTGACGGACAGATAAATCCACTCTATTAAGCCTGTAGATCTTGACGGCTGACATTGTAAACTTATAAAGTTGTGATATCTAAGAATGAAAACATGAGTTCTGTTTGTCACCACTTTTATTGAACGGGGCACCGAAAATAGACAGGTCAATAGCATGGTCACTTCAGAACACCGTAGTCAATGTCAAAATGGAACCAAAGCGACTTACACAGGGTTAATCACGACATTCCTGGAGCAATGAGGGTTAAGGGTCTCACATTGGTAACTTCAGTGGACCTGGGATTTGAACCCCCAACCTTCAGATTGATAGCCCAAAAACCTAACCACTGAGCTACAGCGCCCTTACCGTGAGCAGACAGTTGGAGGTTCAAACCTCAACCCCACTGAATTTGGGGCAATCTGAAGGTTGTGGGGGTATCTGCCCAGCCTGGCGTAATTCTTTTAGGGAGGGCGTTCCAAAGTGAGGGGGCAGCAACGGAAACGGCTCTATCACCCCAGGTTCGGTGCTTGGTTCTAATGCTGACGGACAGATAAGATATATTTACATTTACATTTAGTCATTCAGCAGATGCTTTTATCCAAAGCGACCTACAAATGAGAACATTACAGTCAGAATTTATGGAGAGAACCAACTACACTGTAAATTCATCAAACCTGATTGTTATTTCATGCTGTGCCCCCCCCCCCTTTATTTTTACAACAGGTATTTGTTAAAGAGATGCGTCTCTTATGTGTAGATAAAAGGAATCCACTCTATTAAGCCTGTAGATCTTGACGGCTGACATTGTAACCTTATAAAGTTGTGATATCTAAGAATGAAGACATGAGTTCTGTTTGTCACCACTTTTATTGAACGGGGCACCGAAAATAGACAGGTCAATAGCATGGTCACTTCAGAACACCGTAGTCAATGTCAAAATGGAACGGAGAGTAAAAAGAGAAGAGAGGCGCCGCTGGAAACAAAAGGAATCCTCAAAGGCCAGAACGGAACCACGCGGAAGCAATAAGAACCCACCTGCAGAATGCGGAGAACGCAGAAACACCGGCACGCTATAACTCAGCAGATAAAAGGAACCGTCGAGAACACATCTGCACACGGCATGTGATCGATGGGAAGAAGGTTTTTACATGCGCATGCACACACACACACACACACACACACACACACACACACACACGAGGCAGTGTCTAACAGACAGAAGGACAGGCATCAAGTTCAGCGGATAGGCACTTCATATTTCAGGTTCGGTTCTGAGCACGAGGGCTGAACGCTTTAATGGGTTCTGCAGAGGGACATCAATCAAAACGCCTGCACGTTCCCTCCTTTCACCTCCAGCCGATTGTGCGGGCGCTCCTCTCGGCCGGTTTTTAATTCGAGAAACGGCCGGCAGTGGAAAGTTATTCCCCCGGTGTAATTGCACTCCCTCTGTTCATGAGCGAGCCAGGCTCTGCCTCATGAGTGCAGCTAATGGAGTCGAATGCCAGCGATGAGCCGGGTTTAAATACGCGCTCCAAACGGCCTGCGAATGCACAATTCGCCCCATTTCCTTACTTCGGCCCAATCATTTCTGCACGAAAGCCCATAAACGCCGTTCGAAATGGCCCAGACCCTTTATCGTCCGGACAATGTACCGTATTTTCTGGACTATAAGGTGCACCTAAAAGCCTAAAATTCAGAAATCGGACGTGCGCCTTATAATCCTTATAATCCGGTGCACCTTTCGTGTACAGAGTTCCTAAATCTATAAAAGTATTGTTGTGCGACCGGGTGGTTTTTTTGTTCCCCACATCGCCGCCCTGCTGGTCCGTGACTCCATGCGCGCTCATCTCACAGAAAAGCCGAGTGAGGAAAATTAATCCGGAGCTCGCCGTCATTCCGGGAGGATTAAATAAAGAACGTAAATGGGGCGTTTAAAGTAAAGTCGCGGGCGGCGTGGGAGCGACGGATGATAGACGCTGAACACACGTTTACTAAAACTCGGGAGGCGGCGGCGGGGCGAGTTACGCCACCGTCTGTGAATGGATTGTGGACGCCTGGGCCGAGGTTTCTGCCGTGACCGCCGTCCGAGCTTTCACGAAAGCCGGCGTCGTCGCCGAACGGCCGCCCGGAGACGAGACGGACTCGGACATCGATGAGAGGGAACGCCGGAGTGCTTGATAGAGAACCAGCTTTTTAATTCAGACACAGAAGACGAGGACGCTGATGGATTTGTGGGAGAAGAGAGATTAAAATAATGTGTGTTTATCAAATAGAATAAACTTCAATTATAAATCAGCGTTTTGCATCCTTTACTTTTCTTGTAGATCGTATGTTTTAGCGAGTGCCTTATAATACAGAGCCGTACAGAATAAGTACCGTACAGAAATACAGTCCCTAATTCAGACTGCGCCTTATAGTACGCTGCGCCTTATACGTGGGGCAAATACAGAAATACAGTCCCTAATTCAGACTGCGCCTTATAGTACGATGCGCCTTATACGTGGGGCAAATGCAGAAATAGAGTCCGTAATTCAGACTGTGCCTTATAGTACGGTGCGCCTTATAATCCGGAAAATACGGTAAAAGAAATCTCGCTTTTCATCTCCAGGGCAGAGGTGCAAGCGACGCTCGCAGTCATTCACACGAAGAAACAGTCGGACCTGGACGAGCCGTGTGAAGGACGGCGCGGGGTTTGGCATCCTGTCCTGATTACTCAGGAAGCCTGCCAACGGAGACTTTTATGCGTGCTTCGGTGCGGAGACTCTGAAATCCTCCCAAATTTGCTGTGGGAACGCTGTGCGCTCTCTATGAAGGGACTCGAAGTGACGGAACATTAAGAGAACAGACGTTAATCCCAAGCTACAGTCGGCTGGTTACAGCGGTGCTCTTATGATATGCATTTGTAAACAGCTACACAGAAATCATTTCTTTATATCGTTAACAATGAAATTAAAGTCATTTCAACATCATCATCATCAGTACAGTGAATAATCATCACATTAGAATAAAAAAAAAAGATTTCTTCAAGTTGGACACATCCATGAGTTATTAACGTTAAATAAAAGAAACACCACCAACATGGAGCTCTTCTTGGGGAACTTACGGCTTATAAAAAGTACCTGTCCACTCACTGTAAAGATGGACTTTGTAGTTCTCCAATTGCAGACTGTAGTCCATCTGTTTGTTCTATAGTACATACTGTGTACGTCCCCTTCACTCTGTTCTAATGGTCAGAACCCCAATGGTACCACCACAGAGCAGGGGTTATTGGGTGGGTGCATTAGTTCCTATCCCAGCAGTGTCACTGAGGTGGAGAACTGAACCTCCAGCAGCACTGCTGCACTAAAACCCCCCTCACCACATCAGTGTCACTGCAGAACTGACCAGAAACAATCCACCACCCAAATGATACCTGTTCTGTGATGCTGCTGACCAACAGAGAACACAGAACCAACAGAACACAGATGGATATATATATATAAGTGGAGGAAATAAACGACGGAGCAAGAAGGGGGCATGTCCTAACTTTAGACTTGTACAGTATATAAAATATATATCAGCAAGTCCAGATAATTAGGGAGGTTTGGGGAATCTCGTATAAAATGATGCCAGATCAATAATTAAAGATGAAATGTCAGGTTTTTTCATTTTTAGATCAGACAAAACCCAGGTTACAAACATCCCCCTCAGTGACCAAAGAGGAGGTTTATGGATGTGGTGGGGGAGGACAAAGAAGGACAGTCGGGATAGGGTGAGATGGAGGATAATGATCCACTATGGCAACCCCTAATAGAGATGTGTAGAAATTTTTATTAGATATTTTGAATTTAATTTAATTCTTAATAAAAACCTGGGTGTTCTTTATGTGGTACTTATTGTGTTCTATCCCAGTCTGGAGGTCTAGCACCTCTTTATATAGGACACAGCTCGAGGGACATGTCTTTATTCATAAGCATGCAGTTTTTAAGTGAACGTAAAAGAAACATCTATATTTTAATTCCAGGGGTTGTACATTAGAACAGTTCTAAGGTAAATACAGGATGCTCCAAGTGTTGCATATATTCGGAATAATCATCCCACTAACGGAGAACTCTTCTCATTAAGGTTTATTATTATTCATTCATTCATTATCTTCCGCTTTATCCTCTATTAGGGTCGCGGAGGGGTTCCCCATGCCCATCCAGGGGAGAACGTTTCGGGCGCTGGGCAGATAGACCCAGGACAGGGCGACAATCTATCGCTGGGCTCACACTCACACACACAGACACACTCTATATGGGGCAATTTGGAGAACTCAGTTGACTTGATCCATGTTTTTGGACTGTGGGAGGAAGCCGGAAAACCCGGAGGAAACCCACGCGGACACGGGGAGAACATGGAAACTCCACCCAGATGGGGATTCGAACCGGGAATCCCTAGCGCTGAGAGGAGAACATGCTAAACACTAAGCCACCGTGCCGCCCAGTTTATTACTATATTAAAGGATATTAAATCTCTTATAGAAAAACAACAACATGACGTTCCACTGAGTCTGTGACACGGCTGACATGATGTTCTAACACTGATCTAAGGCCCTTTCATCTCCTTTGATCCAAGACAACCTCAAACAAGCAAGCTTAGTTTAAAATAACTCGGACCTTTGAGTCCAATCTGCGACGTGATGTCAGCGTTTGATGTCATGACGTCAGATACCGTCACTGAGTGACATTAGACGAAGCTGCGCTCCGTGTGATTGGCTTCAGTGATTCCCCATGCCCATCCAGCGGAGAACGTTTCGGGCGCTGGGCAGAAACACCCAGGACAGGGGGGCAATCTAATCGCTGGGCACACACTCACTCACACAGACACACTCTATATGGGGCAATGTGGAGAACTCAATTGATTTGATCCATGTTTTTGGACTGTGGGAGGAAACCGGACACGGGGAGGACATGGAACACGGGGAGGACATGGAAATTCCACCCAGATGGGGATTCGAACCGGGAATCCCTAGTGCTGAGAGGAGAACATGCTAAACCACTAAGCCACCGTGCCGCCTTGAATAAATACAGAATGGTGATAATAATAATAACATGTCCTGCTTGAAGAAATCACAGTTACAGTCACAGTCTTTAATACAAAACTAGACGGCATATGGAAAATTTGTGCAACTATATAAATATAGATATCACCTGCACAGTTTCGCACACGTACACGGTAACCAACATGCCAAGACCCTGTGCAAATACTCATGTGTAGGTCCATCACGTTTCCCAAACACGTTAATACGACATTAAAAAAAAGCCAATATTTACAGCAAATGGATTTAAAGATGTAGAACCCCTGACAAAACGTTGGAATCACCACATTTAGAGGGCGTTCTTCCAAATTCAGTTATATATATATATCATAAAAACATGACTATTCTGTTGTTAAGATTTGTCAACGAAACTGAATTCACATAGTATAGTAAATTATTCATTATTATTCATTATCTTCAGCTTTAATCCTCTATTAGGGTCATGGGGGGGGGGGGGGGTTCCCATGCCCATCCAGGGGAGAACGTCTCGGGCGCTGGGCAGATACACCCAGGACAGGACACCAATCTATAACTGGTACAACACCCACTTACTCCCACACAGACACACTCTATATGTGCATTTGGAGCTTCAATTGACCTTGGTTCCTGTTTTTGGACTGTGGTGGAAACCGGAGAACCCGAGGACCCTGCGGACACGGGAGAACAGGAAACTCCACCGCAGAATCGTAGTATTCCGAACCTTTAATCCCTAGTGCTGAGAGGAAGAACATGGCTAACCCCTCGCCACCGTGATGCCCGATAGTAATTAAATTTCCAATTATTTCATTGATGCA
>JAFMOC010001004.1:70000-82903 GCA_019802505.1 Corydoras sp. C115 | reverse complement strand
CACACACACACACGACCCTAATAGATAAAGTGGAAGATAATGAATGAATAAATAATTAATTAGTCCTTGAATGCCTGAACGTGAGTCATACATCCCAACACGACACTAATTAACTAATTAAGCTTTTTTTTTTGTCCCATCAGAAGAAAACGCCGACTCGCAAATTGTGTTGAAGGACGCCACGGAACTCCTGCAGAGCAAATTCGGCTTTTCCACCACCACCGTCCAGGTGGAGGCGTACTGCGTGGACACCACCTACTGCGCCTCGTGCCAGGAGCCCATGGACTAACCTCCCGCGGCCCCTGAGGGCGGGGCTTATGTAAAGTCTATGTGTACGTCGTTATGAGCTTTGTCGATAGGGTTCGGTGTATTTGCACGTTTACCTACAGTCTCCAGTACCAGTCAAACGTTTGGACACGCCCCTTTCCTGCTCCACGTTTTGTCCATGTCCTCAGTTCCACTTACTGTAAAGACGGACCTGGGAGTTCTTCGATTCCACACTGTTCGTGTTCTACGTTCTAATGGTCAGGACCCCGGTAGTACCCCCACAGTGCAGGGGTTATTGGGTGGGTGTGTTATTCCTATCCCAGCAGTGTCACTGAGGTGTTTAAATGACCCCCTCAGCGCATCAGTGTCACTGCAGAACCGACAGACAGTCCACCACCCAAATGATGCCTGTTCTGCGACGGTGCTGGACCGCTATAAGACGTCGTTTATTGCATTGCATTGGCAGCGCGTTGTCGTTGCCGTTGCCGTGACGACGGACTTTTGTCCTTTGCATGATGTCATTGTGATGGACCCACACTGCCGAACGGTTCAGAACATAAACTACCACATTCCAACTAGTGGCTCAGCGCTGCCGTGCGTTTAGGGTTTTTTTAGGGTTCCACCCGAAGCGCCCGGAGCGATTTTATTTTTCCAAACATCCGCCGCAGGACAGACGGCTTCACGAAAGATTAAAAAAAAGAGCCAAAAATTAAGATTAGTTGTTATTTTTCATTCATTCATCCATTATCTTCCGCTTTATCCTCTATTAGAGTGGGGGGGGGTTCCCCATGCCCATCCAGGGGAGAACGTTTTAGGCGCTGGGCAGATACACCCAGGACAGGGGGGCAATCTATCACTGTACACACACACACACACTCTATATGGGGCAATTTGGAGAATTCAATTGACCTTGATCCATGTTTTTGGACTGTGGGAGGAAACCGGAGAACCCGGAGGAAACCCACACGGACACGGTGAGGACATGCAAACTCCACCCAGATTGGGATTCAAGCATCTAAAATGCATGGCTGCATTAATGGGAACAAATAGAACAGCGTAGAACGTTCCCCATGCCCATCCAGGGGAGAACGTTTCGGGTGAATGTGTGCCCAGCGATAGATTGGCGCCCTGTCCTGGGTGTCCTGCCCATAGCCCGAAACGTTCTACCCTGTATGGGTATGGGCATGGGAACCCCCCCCCCCCCGACCCTAATAGAGGATAAAGCAGAACATAATGAACGAATGAATGTTTATAAAACTTCAATAGGCCAGAACTTAATATAAATATAATATAAAAATATTTAAGTAAATACATTTTTTTATTGGTTTTATTGTAAATACAGCACATCCTGAAAACGCTGAATCGGCATTGTTGTCTACGAATGTTCTGATCATGTTTGTATGATGATGTGTGTGTGTGTGTGTGTGTGTGTTGTGTGTGTGTAGTGTTTTTCATTTGCATGAGTAAAAAAGAAAATCTGGTAATTATTGAATAATCCCTGTGCTGCTGTAATCTGTCTTTAAAATTTCAAACTTAAAATAAAATAAAAATCTTATACGTGCAAAACAATTACGCGCTCGGGTGAAAATCGGACGATTTTATACGTTGATATTTGCTGTGTGTGTAATCTGACGGGGATTAAGGGCAGTGTGGAATGGATTGGGATTATAAAGGCGTCGTTACGTTCGCTGACCGTCGTGAATCCCGTTCTGCCATTTTAATTAATGTAGTTGTTTTTAACGACTCGGCGCGTCTGTCTTTGTATCTTAATGTGCTTCGTTTTAAAGTCTTTACGTGTTGCTTCGTTGTGTGTCTTGTTTTTTTTTTTGCCACTTGTGTTTGTAATTCATTGAAACCCAGAATAACAAACACAATCAAACCCGGATCTTCTGCTTAATCCTCACAGTGGGGGGGGGGGGGGGGGGTGTTCCCCATGCCCATCCAGGGGAGAACGTTTCGGGCGCTGGGCAGATACACCCAGGACAGGACACCAATCTATCACTGTACACACACTCACACACACACACACACACTCTATGTGGGGCAATTAATTTTCCTGGGATTCATGTTTTTGGACTGTGGGAGGAAACCGAAGAAACCGAGAACACGGGGAGAACATGCAAACTCCACCCAGAATGGGATTCGAATCTGGAATCCCCAGTGCTGAGAGGAGAACCACTGAGCAACCATCTATCACTGGACACTCATTCTATATGGGGCAATTTACAGCAGACAATTCACCTTGAATCCATGTTTTTGGACTAGTAGAGGGTTAAGCGGAAAATAACGGATGGATGTAAATAGAGTGCATTATGATTATATATGGTGCCACGGTGGCTTAGTGGTTTAGCATGTTCTCCTCTCAGCACTAGGGCTTCCCGGTTCGAATCCCCATCTGGGTGGAGTTCGCATGTTCTCCCCGTGTCCACGTGGGTTTCCTCCGGGTTCTCCGGTTTCCTCCCACAGTCCAAAAACATGGTAAACTGACTGCTCCAAAGTGATATCCGCCCAGCGCCCGAAACGTTCTCCCCTGGACACAGACACAAAGACACTCTATATGGGGCAATTTACAGCAGCCAATTCACCTTGAATCCATGTTTTTGGACTGTGGGAGGAAAACGGAGAACCCGGAGGAAAGCCACGCGGACATGGGGAGAACATGCAAACTCCACCCAGAGAGGAGAACATGCCCACCACTAAGCCACCGTGCCACCCGCAGTTATATCATAATTTAATTAATTGTTTGTTGGAGTTTTGATGATGGATTTTCAGTTAGATTCCATTCATTCATTCATTCACTCTCTTCTGCTTTATCCTCTATTAGGGTCGCGGGGGGGGGGGGGGGGGGGGGTTCCCCATGTCCACCCAGGGGAGAACGTCTCAGGCGCAGGGCAGATAGACCCAGGACAGGGCGCCAATCCATTGCTGGGCACACACTCACAGACACACTCTATATGGGGCAATTTGGAGAATTCAATTGACTTGATCCATGTTTTGGACTGTGGGAGGAAACCCACGCAGACACGGGGGGAACATTCGAACCGGGAATCCCTAGCGCTGAGAGGCGAACATGCTAAACCACTAAGCCACCATGCCGCCAGTTAGATTCCGTTTCTGTTAAATATTCTTAAATAAGTCGAAGGTTGGGTGGCACGGTGGATTAGTGGTTTAGCATGTTCTCCTCTCAGCACTAGGGATTTCCGGTTCGAATCTCCATCTGGGTGGAGTTTCCATGTTCTCCCCGTGTCTGCGTGGGTTTCCTCCGGGTTCTCCGGTTTCCTCCCACAGTCCAAAAACATGGATCAAGTCAATTGAATTCTCAAAAATTGCCCCATATAGAGTGTGTCTGTGTGAGTGAGTGTGTGTACAGTGATGGATTGGCGCCCTGTCCTGGGTCTATCTGCCCAGCGCCCGAGACGTTCTCCCCTGGATGGGCATGGGGAACCCCCCCCGCGACCCTAATAGAGGATAAAGCGGGAGATAATGAATGAATGAATGAATGAAGTCGAAGGTTTTTGTATGTGTTTTTAAAGCCGACACGGCTGCAGGTTTCAAAAACGACAAAAAATAAATAAATCAAATAAATAAATCAAATAAAAAAAGGCTCAGATCTGAAGACAACTGCCATTAAATTACGTTGAGTAAGAAAACACAGACAAACGGGGTATGAAAACGAAAAATATAATTACTGTACATCCAAAGACATCAAGCACCTGAAAACACAGGGATGAATTAATCACCGAGCGCTGGTCCAGCACGTCCAATAAAAGCATGATCAGCAGTTTTAAAAGAGCTCGCGACGTCACATTGGACGTCACGGAGCGGAATTTAAAAAAAAACCCCGAAAATATAAAACAGCTCCCGAAATACAAATCTGCTTCGAGTGTTTATAAAAATAAAGCCTTTAAAATCCCGAGATCAAGAGTCACAAACCAAAATAAAGAGACCTTGTTGGAGGGCGAGCGTCCGTTTCGGCGTCCGTGTCTCCGGTGGGCGGCGGTCAGGACACCTGCACGGTGTCGGCGGTGAAGTGGTGGACGGTGTTGGGCACGCGGGCGTCGTCCTGAGAGCTGAACGTGTTGCGGAATTGGGCCTGCGCCTCTTTCACCAGTTTGTGCATGAAGGGTCCGCTGAGGCCGCTGAGGTAGTGCAAGCGCACCAACCCCGACTGACCGGCCGACAGGACCCAGCTGTGGGCGTCCATGTTGGGGTTAAAACGCACCTGCGAAGGAAACCAAGAGCAACGAAATTTAAAGAAAACGAAATGTACGGAAGGCTTCTAGAGGCCCCCTATTGTTGTTCTCCATCCATCCATTATCTTCTGCTTTATCCTCTACTAGGGTGGCGGCGGGGGAGGGGGGGGGGGGTGTTCCACATGTCCATCCAGGGGAGAACGTCTCTGGCGCTGGGCAGATACACCCAGGACAGGATGCCAATCTATCACTGTACACACACTCACTCACACACACACACACACACACTCTATATGGGGCAATTTGGAGAAGTCCAGACTTCCAGAAAGCTTTATGTTCACAGTGATACTTAAACGTTTGAGAACGCTTTAATATTTCTACATAAATAAGATCCATGTTCTGTTCTCTAATTATTGGGACTTTCACTGGATGGAGGAATTATTTTAGTCACTGTTCATATTGGTTAAGATTCCCATCGTTATAGAGACACTAATGCAGTAAAAACACCTTCTGAAGGTCTGGAGACGGAATACAAAACAAAGCAGTTGGTGGGTGGATGGTTGGGTGGGTCGGTCGATGGGTGGGTCGTTCGCTCATTCGGGAGGAGGATGAGTCGGTCAGTTGGTGGATGGTTGAGTGGGTCAGTTGGTCCGTGGATGTTTGGGTGGGTCGTTCGGTGGGTGGATGGGTCAGTCGGACGGTCGATGGATGGTTGGGTGGGTCGGTCGATGATTGGGTAGGTCGTTCAGAGGGTGGGTCAGTCAGTGGATGGTTGGGTGGGTTGGTCGGTAGGTGGATGGGTCGGTCGGTGGATGGTTGGGTGGGTCGGTCGATGATTGGGTAGGTCGTTCAGAGGGTGGGTCGGTCGGTGGATGGGTGGGTGGGTCATTCGATGATTGAGTAGGTTGATCGGTGGATGGTTGGGTGGGGCGGTGGGTGGGTGCGTTGTTTGGTAGGTAGGTAGATGAGTCGGTCGGTTGGTGGATGGTTGGGTGGGTCAGTCGATGATTGGGTAGGTCGTTCAGAGGGTGGGTCGGTCGGTGGATGGGTGGGTGGGTCAGTCGATGATTGGGTGGGTTGGTCGGTGGATGGTTGGGTGGGTCAGTCGATGATTGGGTGGGTTGGTCGGTGGATGGTTGGGTGGGTCAGTCGATGATTGGATAGGTCGGTCGGTGGATGATTGTGTAGGTCGGTCGCTGGATGGTTGGGTGGGTCCGTCGGTGGATGATTGGGTAGGTCGGTCGGTGGGTGCGTCGTTTGGTAGGTAGGTGGATGAGTCGGTCGGTTGGTGGATGGTTGGGTGGGTGGGCGGGTGGGTCGGTCGGTCAGTGAATGGGTCGGTTGGTCTGTGGATGTTTGGGTGGGTCGGTCGGTGGTTTTGTCCGTCTGTCCATTCTCTTCCACTTAATCCCCTACTAGCATCGCGGGGGGGGGTTCCCCATGCCCATCCAGAGGAAAACCTTTTCGGGCACTGGCCAGGACAGGGCGCCAATCTATCCCTGGGCACACTCACACATATAGGTTACACAACATAGGGGCAATTTAGAGCAGCCAATTCACTTTGAATCCATTGTTTTTGGCCTGTGGGAGGAAACCGGAAAACCCGAAGCAAACCCTATGGACAAGAAGAGAACTCCACCCAGATCTCAAAAGTACTCGTCTTTTAGTTTGAAAAAAAAAAAGAGAGTGAGAGAGGCACGTGTCAGACACATGCAGCATTCTCGTTGCCATGGTAACCACCATTCATTTGCAGGTTACCTTCTATTTAAACTTTGTGACGACGTTCAGAGACAAAAGGGCGAAACGCAAATCTATTTTAAAATGTGTATTTCTGCTTTAGAACGTTCCAATAGTTCACCGAGTCCACTGAAAATGTAAGGATCATCCGAGGGGACGCCCCTGAGGCGTGTACGGCAAAAACAACAACACTGATCTCAAAGAACAAACCTTTATAATGTATAAGGTTAAGTATAAACCTTTAATGTCTCACCTTATAGAGTGCGCTGAGGGGCATCTGATCCACACAGAGGATCTCCTTCATTTCAGAGGCATGAAGCTGCTTTAAGATCGGCCGGTGCTTGAAATTTGTTAAAGATCTCTGCAAGAAAGAACGTCTGTCTCAGAACCAGAACGCATCGATAACAATCAACACGGCAACGCATCACACACCGCACACTCACAACACAGACACTGTGTGAAATAGACACTTTATAGTGAATATACACACACACACACACACACACCCATCCATCTCTCTACTACTGTCCCATGTCCATACAGGGGAAGAACGTTTCGGGCGCTGGGCAGATACACCCAGGACAGGACGCCAATCTATCACTGTACACACTCACTCACACACACACATATATATATATATCATATGGGGCAATTTAGAGCATTCAATTCTACCTTGAATCTATGTTTTTGGACTGTGGGAGAAAACCGGAGAACCCGGAGGAAACCCACGTGTACACGGGGAGAACATGCAAACTCCACCCAGATTGGGATTTTAAACCCGGATCCCCAGCACTGAGAGGAGAACGTCAACCACTATATATATAAATATATATAAAGGGCGGCATGGTGGCTTAGTGTAGCATGTTCTCCTCTCAGCACTAGGGATTCCCGGTTTGAATCCCAATCTGGGAGTTTGCATGTTCTCTCCGTGTCCGCGTGGGTTTCCTCCGGGTTCTCCGGTTTCCTCCCACAGTCCAAAAACATGGATTAAGGTGAATTGAGTTCTCCAAATTGCCCCATATAGAGTGTGTGTGTGAGTGAGTGTGTGTGTACAGTGATAGATTGGTGTCCTGTCCTGGGTGTATTTACCCAGCGCCCGAAACGTTCTCCCCTGGATGGACATGGACGCGGCCCTAATAGAGGATAAAGCAGAAGATAATGGATGGACTTAACACAACCAAAACACAAGGTTGATACAGCGCCCCCTGGAGCAATGACTATAAAGCAGGAATTATTTAGGTGGTGGAACTGATGTGGTGGTGGTGTACCGATACAATTGTCCACACACACACACACACACACACACCAGTCTCTTTGCTCTATCTTGTAAATGTAAAATCTCAGACCAGAGCAGGATGTGTTTGCAGGACCTGTTTAATCACGGAAATGCTGTGTGTGTGTGTGTGTGTGTGTGTGTGTGTGTGTGTAATAGAGATATTTAATTAGCTCAAATCAAACAGCTCTATCTGGGGACACCCCGGCAACAGGCTGGTGTGTGTTTTGGACATCTGAGATGAGGTGAGGGCAGTGAAGTGGAACAGAGAAGCGGTGGGGTGGGGGGGGGTTTGGGGTGGAAAATTAAACCAGAGCCACATGACTGAATCTCTGAACTGAGTAACCGATGCTCGCACTCTGGACTTTTAGTCGATTTCCAGTGAAGTGTTCAAGAATTCTAACATAGAGAGAGCACTTCAATAAAGTCTAATCTAAAGGAATACACACTTCATAGTAAACACACACACACACACACACAACATCCATCTATTATCTTCCGCTTAATCCTCTATTATGGTCATGGGGGGGGGGGGTTCCCCATGCCCATCCAGGGGAGAACGTTTCAGGCGCTGGGCAGATACACCCATGACAGGACACCAATCTATCACTGGGGCACACAATCACATACATATTATATAGGGGCAATTTAGAGCATTCAATTTTACCTTGAATCCATGTTTTTGGACTGTGGGAGGAAACTGGTGAACCTTGAGGAAACCCATGTGGACCGGGGAGAACATGCAAACTCCACCCAGATTGGTATTCAAACCGGGAATCCACAGCGGTGAGAGGAGAACATGCTAAACCACTAAACCCCCATCCCAGAGCAGTGAGAGGAGAACATGCTAAACCACTATACCCCCATTCCACATACATACATACATACAATATATTCATTCATTCATTCATTCATTATCTCCCGCTTTATTCTCTATTAGGGTCGCGGTGGGGTTCCCCATGCCCATCCAGGGGAGAACGTCTCGGGCGCTGGGCAGATAGACTCAGGACAGGGCGCCAATCCATCACTGGGCACACACTCACTCACACACACACTCTATATGGGGCAATTTTGATCCATGTTCTTGGACTGTGGGAGGAAACCGGAGAACCCGGAGGAAACCCACGCAGACATGGGGAGAACATGGAAAGTCCACCCAGATGGGGATTCGAACCGGGAATCCCTAGTGCTGAGAGGAGAACATGCTAAACCACTAAGCCACCGTGCCGCCCTATATATATATATATATATATATATATATATATATATATATATATATTATATATATATATATATTATTTATTTAATTTAATTTTTTTTATGGGGTGAGTGAGGACTTACGAGGTCCATGTCATTAAAGTGGAGGTAATATTTTCTAATTGCACTTCTGTAGCTCTGAGGCTGATACCGCTGCTGCTGCTGGACGCTGGTCTCTTCATCCAGTTCCTCCTCCTCCTCTGAACATGATGAAGGTCTTTGTTCAGGTGCAAATGGTACGAGATCAGTCATGTACACGGGCTACAAAAAATTAAATAAAATAAAATAAAATAAAAAAAACACTGAGTGAACAGAAGCAGTTCAGCTTGTGATTCACATCCCACTGATCTGGTTTTATATTTTAATTACACCTTTAATTTTAACACACCTAATTCTCACACACACACACACACACACACACACACACACACTCCTATGGAATGATTGCAATGTTGTACAAATTTACTGATCATTATATTATTAGCTGGTAAATTTGTAATTCTTTATGTTTGGACAATTGTTAATTTTTTTTATTGTTGCTTTTTTTTATTTACTCTTTTATACATATTAAATATATATATATATATATATATATATATATATATATATATATATATATATATAAATATATATATATATATATATACACACACATCTATATATATATATATATATACACACAGGATATATATATATATATATATATATATATATATATATATATATATATATATATATATATATATATATATATTCATTCATTCATTACTTCCGCTTTTCCTCTATTAGGGTCGCGGTGGGGTTCCCCATGTCCATCCAGGGGAGAACGTCTCAGGTGCTGGGCAGATACACCCAGGACAGGGCACCAGTCTTTCACTGTACACACACTCACTCACTCAGACACACTCTATATGGGGCAATTTGGAGAACTCAATTGACTTGATCCATGTTTTTGGACTGTGGGAGGAAACCGGAGAACCCAGAGGAAACCCATGCGGACACTGGGAGGACATGCAAACTCCACCCAGATGGGGATTCGAACGGGGAATCCCTAGCGCTGATGAGGCGAACATGCTAAACCACTAAGCTTTATATACACATATATATTAAGTTGCTGTGTTTGTATCAATAACTTACAAAACGATGCTTTCGGAAGTTGTTGTAGTTGCTTTTCGGGTCGCAGAGCACCAAGCAAACAAAGTCTCCGACGCCGTCGCCGATGACGCAGGAGTTCATCCAATCAGACATGGAGAAGCTCTGAGAACGAAGGAACAAAAGAAATAAAAACGGAAAGAAAGTCGGATAACGTCAACAAAGACGCGGGGGGGACACGAACGGACGATCACTCGTACCCATACGGTAGCTCGTCTCGGGCAGACAGAGAAGGGTTTGTATCCAAAGTACCCCGAGTCGAGGTAATGAAGTCCTTGCTGCCCTAGACTGAAAAAAAAAATAAATAAATATATTTTTGCAAAACAAAACAAAAAACAAAAAAAAAATCAACAAATCACTTTTATTTTATGTGAGGGTACGTACGTAGCGTAGCAGGACTCCTGCGTTAGGAAAACTCCTGGCCAAAAGACGGGCCACGCCACCTCAGTGGGCAGATAGCGTTTCACTGCCATGAGGGGGCAGTACGTCCTCGTGATGTTCCACAGTTTAACCATCCGATCGTCCCCCACCGTCACCATCAACACACTGAACGCAAACACATGAAGGAAAATGTGAATCCCGTCAACAATTATATAATACTTTCCCATAAACGCCCACACTCCCAAAAATACAATTCATAAATTCTCCAGGTTAGAGTTATATATCGAGTATCTATATATAGATATATAAATACTCCAGGTTAGATTTGCGTTTCGCCATTTCCCCTCCAAAGTTTTGCCTCATGTATTCAAAGACAAGGTAACCAGCAAACGAATGGTGGTTACCATGGCAACAAGAATGCTGCAGGTGTCTGACACGTGCCTTTTTCTTTCATTCATTCATTCATTACCTCCCGCTTTATCCTCTATTAGGGTCGCGGTGGGGTTCCCCATGCCCATCCAGGGGAGAACGTCTCGGGCGCTGGGCAGATACACCCAGGACAGGGCGCCAATCCATCGCAGGACACACACTCACTCACACACACACACACTTTATATGGGGCAATTTGGAGAATTCAATTGACTTGATCCATGTTTTTGGACTGTGGGAGGAAACCAGAGAACCCGGAGGAAACCCACATAGACACGGGGAGAACATGCAAACTCCACCCAGATGGGGATTCGAACCAGGAATCTCTAGTGCTGAGAGGAGAACATGCTAACCACTAAGCCACCGTGCCGTCCTTTTCTTTCTCTTTTAAATTAAAAAAATATATATATATATATATATATATATATATATATATATATATATATATATATAAATAATTATTATTTTTTTAAAATTTATTTATTGTGTGTTATTGTTAATGATGTCACAGCTAGACAAACGGCTCAGCAAATCAGATTCAAGGTCTCATTCCTAACTCTGGGTGGATTGTGCCCTTTCCTAGTGGCATTAGGGTGTTCCCCACGTGTCTATGTGCTTATACACCCCCACAGTCTTAAAACATGACAAAATAAATAAACTGGCAACCCATTCAAAGGGAGAACCCCCTGCATTCTGCACATTTAATTGATATGACGAGTTTACGAACCGCCCATCAAGATCATCGCCTTCGAAAGTTTAAGGCAGTATGTAAATAAATAAAATAAATACGAATTCCAAACTGAAAAGGAAAATCCCAGCAATCGTAACTTATTTACGAGCCATATGATGAAATGAGGAGTGATGGATGAGGCTGCTACCTCGAGGCCTTGCACCAGCTGAGGCAGCGGATGGTGTTGTCGTGGGCTCTGAAGCAGTGGTACGGGTACAGGACCACAGACTTGTTCGGACATCTGACCCTCTGAAGAGGAGATTTGGTGCTCAGATCCCACAAAGCCACCATCCCTACAAAAAATAACGTCCGTTAATATTCACAGATTTTAACTCGTTATATTTAAACACAGCTCTCTTCTGATCAGGGTTTTATTTTTAGTTTGCTGTGGACTTCTCATTTAAAGGGGTAAATTTAGAGAAAAACAAGCAATACAAGACATCTTACAACATGGGTTCTGAATGGGTCTCGGTCCAGAACCCACATGTTCTCGTGGTCGTTAAATCGAGACTCACTGTTATAAAATACAAACTAAACAAATTTATATAAAAAAAAACAGATAAATAAATAAAAAAAGTTTTTGAAAACACTGCAGGTTAGATTTGCGTTTTGCCATTTTGCCGCCGAACGTCATCACACATTTAAATAGAAGAGTAAAGAATGGCGGTTACCATGGCAACGAGAAAGCTGCATGTGTCTGACACGTGCCTTTTTCTTATTTTTTTTTTTAGATGAGCATTAATTTTTTTTTTTAATACACAGGAACCTCTAGAGGCACCTACTTCCATTTTAAATCAATGTAATTCCAAATAATTTGTTCTAGAGAAGGATGGCATGGTGGCTTAGTGGTTTAGCATGTTCTCCTCTCAGTGCTGGGGAGTCCCGGTTCGAATCCCAATCTGGGTGGAGTTTGCATGTTCTCCCCGCGTCCATGTGGGTTTCCTCCGAGTTCTCTAGTTTGCTCCCATAGTCCAAAAGCTCTATATAGGCTCTAAATTGCCCCCATATAGAGTGTATGTGTGTGAATGAGTGCGTGTCCAGCGTTCTGTCCTGGGTGTATCTGCCCAGCACCTGAAACGTTCTCCCCTGTATGGGCATGAGGAACCCCCCCCCACCCCTAATATAGGATAAAGCAGAAGATAATGAGATAATGAATAGATGGATGGAACTAATTAAAATGCTGGGCGACACACGGTGGTGTAGTGGTTTAGCATGTTCTCCTGTCAGTGCTGGGTATATTCCTGGTTCGAATCCCCATCTGGGTGGAGTTTGCATGTTCTCCCCGTGTCCGCGTGGGTTTCCTCCGGGTTCTCCGATTTCCTCCCACAGTCCAAAAACATGGATTCAAGGCAAATTGAATTCTCCAAATTGCCCCATATAGAGTGTGTGTGAGTGAGTGTGTGTCCAGAGATGGTTTGGCATCCTGTCCACCCCCCCCCCCCCCTGTGGTGGTTACATCCCGTCTACACTGAGGAGCGCCAGCT
>JAFMOC010001004.1:0-65000 GCA_019802505.1 Corydoras sp. C115 | reverse complement strand
GAGCATGGGTGAGACCGAGAGAGAGAGCGCATGTGAGAGAGAGAGAGCGCATGTGAGAGAGAGAGAGCGCATGTGAGAGAGAGAGAGAGAGAGAGAGCACGTGTGTGAGAGAGAGAGCATGGGTGAGAGAGAGAGAGAGAGCATGGGTGAGAGAGAGAGCATGGGTGAGAGAGAGAGAGAGAGCATGGGTGAGAGAGAGAGCATGGGTGAGAGAGAGAGCATGGGTGAGACCGAGAGAGAGAGAGCATGGGTGAGACACAGAGAGAGAGAGAGAGCATGGGTGAGACAGAGAGAGAGCATGGGTGAGACAGAGAGAGAGAGAGAGAGCATGGGTGACCGAGAGAGAGAGAGCATGGGTGAGAGAGAGAGAGAGAGAGCATGGGTGAGAGAGAGAGAGAGAGAGAGCATGGGTGAGAGAGAGAGAGAGAGAGAGCATGGGTGAGAGAGAGAGAGAGAGAGCATGGGTGAGAGAGAGAGAGAGAGAGCATGGGTGAGAGAGAGAGAGAGAGCATGGGTGAGACCGAGAGAGAGAGAGCATGGGTGAGAGAGAGAGAGAGAGAGAGCATGGGTGAAAGAGAGAGAGAGAGAGCATGGGTGAAAGAGAGAGAGAGAGCATGGGTGAAAGAGAGAGAGAGAGAGCATGGGTGAGAGAGAGAGAGCGAGCATGGGTGAGAGAGAGAGAGAGCGAGCATGGGTGAGAGAGAGAGAGAGCGAGCATGGGTGAGAGAGAGAGAGAGCGAGCATGGGTGAGAGAGAGAGAGAGAGCATGGGTGAGAGAGAGAGCATGGGTGAGAGAGAGAGAGCATGGGTGAGAGAGAGAGAGAGAGAGCATGGGTGAGAGAGAGAGCATGGGTGAGAGAGAGAGAGAGCGAGCATGGGTGAGAGAGAGAGAGAGAGCATGGGTGAGAGAGAGAGCATGGGTGAGAGAGAGAGAGCATGGGTGAGAGAGAGAGAGAGAGCATGGGTGAGAGAGAGAGCATGGGTGAGAGAGAGAGCATGGGTGAGACCGAGAGAGAGAGCACGTGTGAGAGAGAGAGAGCATGGGTGAGACCGAGAGAGAGAGCGCATGTGAGAGAGAGAGAGCGCATGTGAGAGAGAGAGAGAGAGCACGTGTGTGAGAGAGAGAGAAAGCACGTGTGTGAGAGAGAGAGCATGGGTGAGAGAGAGAGAGAGAGCATGGGTGAGAGAGAGAGCATGGGTGAGAGAGAGAGCATGGGTGAGACCGAGAGAGAGAGCACGTGTGAGAGAGAGAGAGCATGGGTGAGAGAGAGAGAGAGAGCATGGGTGAGAGAGAGAGCATGGGTGAGAGAGAGAGCATGGGTGAGAGAGAGAGCATGGGTGAGAGAGAGAGCATGGGTGAGACCGAGAGAGAGAGAGCATGGGTGAGACCGAGAGAGAGAGAGCATGGGTGAGACAGAGAGAGAGAGAGAGAGCATGGGTGACAGAGAGAGAGAGAGAGCGAGCATGGGTGAGAGAGCGAGCATGGGTGAGAGAGAGAGAGAGAGAGCGAGCATGGGTGAGAGAGAGAGAGAGAGAGCATGGGTGAGAGAGAGAGAGAGCATGGGTGAGAGAGAGAGAGAGAGCATGGGTGAGAGAGAGAGCATGGGTGAGAGAGAGAGAGCATGGGTGAGACCGAGAGAGAGAGCACGTGTGAGAGAGAGAGAGCATGGGTGAGACCGAGAGAGAGAGCGCATGTGAGAGAGAGAGAGCGCATGTGAGAGAGAGAGAGCGCATGTGAGAGAGAGAGAGAGAGAGAGAGCACGTGTGTGAGAGAGAGAGAGAGAGCACGTGTGTGTGAGAGAGAGAAAGCACGTGTGTGAGAGAGAGAGCATGGGTGAGAGAGAGAGAGAGAGCATGGGTGAGAGAGAGAGCATGGGTGAGAGAGAGAGCATGGGTGAGAGAGAGAGAGAGAGCATGGGTGAGAGAGAGAGCATGGGTGAGAGAGAGAGCATGGGTGAGACCGAGAGAGAGAGCACGTGTGAGAGAGAGAGAGCATGGGTGAGAGAGAGAGAGAGAGCATGGGTGAGAGAGAGAGCATGGGTGAGAGAGAGAGCGCATGTGAGAGAGAGAGAGAGAGAGAGAGCACGTGTGTGAGAGAGAGAGAAAGCACGTGTGTGAGAGAGAGAGCATGGGTGAGAGAGAGAGAGAGAGCATGGGTGAGAGAGAGAGCATGGGTGAGAGAGAGAGCATGGGTGAGAGAGAGAGCATGGGTGAGACCGAGAGAGAGAGAGCATGGGTGAGACCGAGAGAGAGAGAGCATGGGTGAGACAGAGAGAGAGAGAGAGAGCATGGGTGACAGAGAGAGAGAGCATGGGTGAGAGAGAGAGAGCATGGGTGAGACAGAGAGAGAGAGAGAGAGCATGGGTGACCGAGAGAGAGAGAGAGCATGGGTGAGAGAGAGAGAGAGCATGGGTGAGAGAGAGAGAGAGAGAGAGCATGGGTGAGAGAGAGAGAGAGAGAGCATGGGTGAGAGAGAGAGAGAGCATGGGTGAGACCGAGAGAGAGAGAGCATGGGTGAGAGAGAGAGAGAGAGAGCATGGGTGAGAGAGAGAGAGAGAGAGAGCGAGCATGGGTGAGAGAGAGAGAGAGAGAGCGAGCATGGGTGAGAGAGAGAGAGAGAGCATGGGTGAGAGAGAGAGAGAGAGAGCATGGGTGAGACTTTTGACTTGACTTTTAACGACACTTTATTTTACCAATAAGTTATATTTCAAATATAAATCTTTGTATTAATAAATAGATAAATAAATAAATAAATAAATAACTACATTTAGGTAAAAACAGGTGCGAAGCAGAGCTCATCGTCTTTAACTGAGCATACTGCTTCCCCGCAGCACCATACCGATTTAAAAGTGTCTAAATCATTCATACTTTTATAAAAGTTAAAATCAATTAAAATTCTAGATTTGACCAGTCGGCTAAAAATCTTGATTACATCAGCATCTGTTGTTTGTGCAATTTTGTTTTTCCTGCTGATGTAAACCGCCATTTTGCTTTGTCCTAAAATAAAATTCACCAGTTGACACTTGTATTTATGTTTTTTGACATACTTAAAACCCAGGATAAAAACCTGTGGTGTAAAAATCACATTAAGAGCTTTTAAAACAGCACTTAAAATGATAAATAACGGTTGCAGTCTAAAACAGTGTAAAAACGCGTGAAACACCGTTTCTCTCTGGTGACAGAAAGGACACTGGTCATTAAAATCTGGGTTTAAAACAGAAATAAAAGCATTTATAGCAATAATACCGTGGAGGATCCTCCACTGGAGGTCCCCCACCCGCTTGGTTAACGGTGGTTTGTACAATGCTCTCCACTCTGGTCTTACGTCATTCCCAATGCCTAGTGATTCTCTCCATGGTGTGTCAGCTCTGTTCTCCAGTTTTTTCTTATTAAGAACGAGTACACTGGCTCTATAGAGGAGTTTCCCCGTGGCTGAGCTCAGGTCCATGCCTTGTTCCTTGTCGTGGTCCAGTAGGGGCCCCTGGCAGTCCTCCAGCTTAGGGGTGATGGTGGTGTTGGGGAAACGATGCTCCCCTACTGGACTGACCTCCCCTGTTGCACAGCTCTGGAGTAGTGTCTTTTCTCTGGTGGTGAGTGCTGACCTCCACCGCTCTAGGAGCTGGGCGACAACGCGTGTAGACCTCATTCCCATCAGTGCAGCCAGGTCCTCCGCCCGATCTAGACCAGGTCCAGCAGCATTCAGTAGGTGGCGCAGGGTGTAGATTCTGGAGGAGATCAGCGTGCTGTGCAATGAAGGGGAGGCGTTGATGTCCAGCCGAGATCCGAAGATGAGGGGTTCCTCCAAGAGCCAGTGTAAAGGCAGATCACCTTTAAAAGTCATGTTATAAAATCCTAAAATCTTAAAAAGTCCACGATAAAAAACAGGCAAGCTGGTGATGTTCAGTGCATTAATGTTCATAAAAAACAAAGTTCTGTCCAGACCCAGTCCACTCACGGTTTGTAGGATCCTGTATGCCACTGCCCTCCATACAAGATCCTTGGGGCCAAAGAGGAGTCTTTGTAAATACTGCAGTCTGAATGCAGCGGTCCTGCTGGCCAGGTGAACCAGTCCTTGTCCTCCGTCATCTTTTGGCAGGTAGAGGACAGCCTGAGGAATCCAGTGCAGTCGGTCCCAGAAGAAATCAACCAGCGTTGCCTGTATCTTGGTTAAAATGTTAGGTGGGGGATCCACACACATTAACTTATTCCATAGAACAGAGGCAGCGAGGTTGTTAATGACTAGTACCCGTCCCCGGTATGACATCTGAGGTACTAGCCATGTCCATCTATTTAAACGTCCTTTTACTTTTTCGATAATGTTCTCCCAGTTCTTTTGTTCACACTCGCTGCCTCCTAAGTGTACCCCGAGATACTTAAAACCTCCAGTCCTCCATGACAGTCCATCGGGAAGTGCAGGTCCCCCACCGTTCCAGTCCCCGATTAAAACTGCCTCGCTTTTGGCCCAGTTCACTTTGGCAGATGATAAAACGCTAAAATCCTTTAAAACATGTGTTAAAATGTTCACGTCATTCTGTGAGTTTAAAAACACCACCAGGTCATCTGCATATGCTGACACACACACTGTTGCATTGGTTTGTGGAATACGAAGACCAGAGATTCGATTTCTTAAAATACATAGGAGGGGTTCAATAGCTAACGTGTATAACATCCCGGAGAGCGCGCAACCTTGTCTTATACCGCGCTGTACTTTAAAAGGAGCACATAAACCACCGTTAACCTTCAGTACACTCTCAATGTCACTGTACAGCACCTTTACCATATTAATAAAACCAGGGTTAAAACCGAAGGCCTCCAGAACCTTCCACATGTACTCGTGTTCTACTCTGTCAAATGCTTTTTCTTGGTCTAAAAACACGAGTCCAGTTTTTAAATGTAAAGTCTGGAGAGCTCTAAAACATCCCGGATTAAAAATATGTTATCGAAAATGGACCTACCGGGCACACAGTACGTCTGGTCAATGTGAACTATCTGCTCCATCACCTTCCCCAGTCTCGAGGCTAACGTTTTTGAGAGCAGCTTACAGTCTGTGCACAGTAATGACACGGGGCGCCAGTTCTTCAGCTCGGTCAGGTCTCCCTTCTTTGGCAGCAGTGTGAGGACGGCTCTCCGGCTGCTCACAGGGAGCTTTCCTTCCTTCACACTCTCCTTTAGGACATCCAGCACGTCCTCACCCAAAACTGCCCATAGTGCCTTATAGAATTCGACAGGGAGACCATCGATGCCAGGAGTTCTGCCACTGTCCATCCCCTGCAGGGCCTCCTGTACCTCTTCCATTGACAGTTCAGCATCTAGTGCTGTGGCAGACTCCTCGCTGATCCTGGCCTGCATCTGCAGAAAGCCCCTCTCTGTGTCCTGTGCCCCGACCCGCTCACTCTCATACAGCTTCGAGAAGAAACTGATTGTCTGCCGGCGTATCTCAGAAGGCTCAGAGTCGAGATCCCCTGATTCATTACGCACGGCATGCATAAACCTTTTCTGTCCATTTTTACACTCTAGACCAAAGAAGAACTTAGAAGGAGCATCTAATTCATTCACGTTTTGGAAACGTGAGCGGACCAGCGCCCCCTGTGCTGTGACACCCAGCAAGTCATTGAAGGAGATCTTTTTTGTTTTTAGATTTTTGATGTACTCTTGATCTCCTGTGGTCTCTGCTAGAGTCTGGAGTTTAGTGATCTCAGACTCTAGCTCTTTTAGAGACCTGGTGATTTCACTAGTGACATTTCGAGTGTACTGCTGGCAGAACATTTTAATCTGTATCTTTGCAATGTCCCACCACTGCTGTAATGATTTAAAAGACGACTTCCGAGTCTTAAAAACCATCCAAAAATAACTAAAACACTCTTTAAAATGAACATCATTTAAAAGCGCTGTATTAAAATGCCAGTATGCACTTTGGGGCTTTACCTGTGCTTTCCTGATCGTGCATTGGACTATACAATGATCTGTAAAACCAACTGGAGATATAAAACAGCGTATAAAAGTAGATAAATGATGTTTAAAACAATAAAATCGATCAAGTCTGGCTAAAGAGAGCGTATTATCTATAGAATGAGCCCATGTATACTGTCTCTGATTACCGTGTATGTCACGCCATACGTCACACAGATCATGGGTCTCAATGAACTCACACAGCCGCCTGCGGGAAGCGTTGTGTGGTTCCATGTGGTTTCTGTCCAGATCGTCAGCAGTGCAGTTAAAATCACCACCCAGCACTAAAATGTCATTAAAATCACAGTTCGAAATCACAGTGCTCAGAGAGTTTAAAAACATCATCCTCTCTGCTGCTGCAGTCGGGGCATAAACACAGATAAAAACAAAGGTGTGCTCTTCAAAGCAGGCTTTAACTTTTAGCAGTCTCCCGGGTAAAACCTCCTCCACCGTGTAAGAGCATGGGATAAAATAACTGGTAAAAAGAACACCTACCCCACCACTTGTGGTAGATAGGTGACTTAAAACCGTGAGCCCCTTCCACTCTTTTGCCCAATCTACAGCATTATTAAAATCACTGTGTGTCTCCTGGACAAAAACCACATCCGCTCTCTTCTGTTTTAAAAGTTCATAAAACATAGCTCTCTTCTTACAGTCTCTTGCCCCATTTAAGTTTAAAGTTCCTATCTTAATATCACTCATGTTTAAAAAAAGATAGAGAACTATGACTAAGACTGTAAAAAACATTTTAAAATTAGAGGGGGTTAACCCGAGTCATCGGTGTGGGCTTTGTTCAGTTTGGTCAGTATCTTTTTTAGTCTAAATACCTCGTGTACAGTAAAAGCCCCCTCTCTTCTAAAAAACTTCACATCATGCATGAACTGCTGTGTGTTTTTAAAAGACTCCTCTACCCGTACCCCTTTCTGACCTTTTGTGACTCTCAGGAACTTTTTAATGTCTTCTGCAGTGTACTGGACAGGGAGTTTCTCGTCCTGAGAGCACACAGACCATCCGGAGTCAGACAGAGAGCCATCGCTGTCTGAATCTCCAACACTACATGTGGGAACCTCTCTCTTGGCCTGTTTGGTCTCATTTATGCGCCCCCGCTTCTTTCTTTTACCGGGGACTTTAAAAACAAGTTCCTCCACCATTTCAACATCTTCAGTGTCCATGAACTTAGGCATAACAGCATTTACATTTAACTCTTCACTTTGTCCCTGCTTTACCGCCTCGTGCTTTCCCGCCCCTGGCTCCACACTGGACTCCTCTATTTGTGGTGCAGGTACAGAACACACCTCGTTTTTCCGTTCATTTTCTGCACCTGCAGTGGACACACCTGCCTTGTCCACCTCACACTCTGGGACAGGAGCCATTTCCTCCACTACTGAACATGCAGCAGCCGCAGGGGGAACGACTACCGCAGGTCCAGCAGTGTCAGATCCGGGCATCTGTTCAGGGTTTTCTGGTTCTCTGGGGTTGGGTTCTGCACTTTTTGGACAATCTCGAATGAGATGTCCAATCTGTCCACACCTGAAACACTTTATCTCTGTGTTTGAGCTCACATATATGTCATAGTCAAAATTATCAACTTTAAACTTGATAGACAGTTCGAGCTCCTCCCTGTCCTTTAACACCATGTACACCACTCTCCTGTACGAGATCATGTGCTTCATCTTTTGGCTCATAACAAACTTTTTAATCGGGGACACCACTTTTCCGAACCGGGAGAGTTCCTGAACAATAAGCTCGTTTTTGAGAAACGGGGGCACGTTGGACAGAATAATCTTTTTTGAAGGGGTACTTAAAGGTAGAACCGGAGTCAGCTGACCATTTAAAACGATCCCCTTTTGAATCAGATCGTTCGCGATTTCGATCGTTTTAGCGAAAATCACGACCGATCTGTTCACCCGGGACGCCGCGAGCAGATTGCCGCGTCCCACCACCTCCTCCGCCGCCAGACAACAATCCTCCACACCCGCTCTGCAATCCACCTTGATCGCATGACGGCGGGTGAGAGCCTCGTACACGGCGTCGCTGTACGGAGCCGCCATGCTTCAGCCCACACGCTGAAAACAGACGCTCCACAGCCTTAAACCCGCCTTACTCCTCCACAACACACACAAAAACACTAACACACACTAACGAACACACAATCACAGCGTAAATCGCTTTATAACACAACAAAACACTCAGAAAAACTCAGCAAAAAACGCCGAGCGCTCTCGCACCACGCTCCGCTCCACCGCTCAACGCCGCGCATGCGCAGAGAGAGAGAGAGAGAGAGAGAGAGAGAGAGCATGGGTGAGAGAGAGAGAGAGAGAGCATGGGTGAGAGAGAGAGAGAGAGAGAGCATGGGTGAGAGAGAGAGAGAGAGAGCATGGGTGAGTGAGAGAGAGAGCATGGGTGAGAGAGAGAGAGAGAGAGCTTGGGTGAGAGAGAGAGAGAGAGAGCATGGGTGAGAGAGAGAGAGAGAGCATGGGAGAGAGAGAGAGAGAGCATGGGTGAGAGAGAGAGAGCATGGGTGAGAGAGAGAGAGAGAGCATGGGTGAGAGAGAGAGAGAGAGAGAGAGCATGGGTGAGAGAGAAAGAGAGCATGGGTGAGAGAGAGAGAGAGAGAGAGAGCATGGGTGAGAGAGAGAGAGAGAGCATGGGTGAGAGAGAGAGAGAGCATGGGTGAGAGAGAGAGAGAGAGAGCATGGGTGAGAGAGAGAGAGCATGGGTGAGAGAGAGAGAGAGAGCATGGGAGAGAGAGAGAGAGCATGGGAGAGAGAGAGAGAGAGAGCATGGGTGAGAGAGAGAGAGCATGGGTGAGAGAGAGAGAGAGCATGGGTGCGAGAGAGCATGGGTGCGAGAGAGAGAGAGCATGGGTGAGAGAGAGAGCATGGGTGAGAGAGAGAGAGAGCATGGGTGAGAGAGAGCATGGGTGAGAGAGAGCATGGGTGCGAGAGAGAGAGAGAGCATGGGTGCGAGAGAGAGAGAGAGAGCATGGGTGCGAGAGAGAGAGAGAGCATGGGTGCGAGAGAGAGAGAGAGCATGGGTGCGAGAGAGAGAGAGAGCATGGGTGCGAGAGAGAGAGCATGGGTGCGAGAGAGAGAGCGAGAGCATGGGTGCGAGAGAGAGAGAGAGAGAGCATGGGTGCAAGAGAGAGAGAGAGCATGGGTGCGAGAGAGAGAGAGCATGGGTGCAAGAGAGAGAGAGAGCATGGGTGCAAGAGAGAGAGAGAGCATGGGTGCAAGAGAGAGAGAGAGAGAGAGAGAGAGAGAGAGAGCATGTGTGAGAGAGAGAGCATATGAGAGAGAGCATGTGTGAGAGAGAGAGAGAGAGCATATGAGAGAGAGAGAGAGAGAGAGAGTTTAAAATTTTAAAGAATTTAAAAATCTCCTGTAGGGGGGAACATTTTGTGGCCTTTTTGTTTTTGTCACAAGGGGATGCCACACCACAGCGATGCCACTCTAAGATGACGCCACACCAAGACAATGCCAGTCTAAGTGGATACCACAGTAAGGAGATGCCTCGATAAAGATATGTCATGATTAGTTGAGGCAACACTAAGGCGATGCCACTCTTAGGGGATGCCACAGGGCCATCACAATAAGAGGATACCACAATATGACAATGCCACAGGGATGCCACACTAAGAAGATGCCACAGGGATGCCACACTAAGAAGATGCCACAGGGATGCCACACTAAGAAGATGCCACAGGGATGCCACACTAAGAAGATGCCACAGGAATGCCACACTACGGCGATGCCACAGTGATGCCACACTACGGCGATGCCACAGTGATGCCACACTAAGGCGATGCCACAGTGATGCCACACTAAGGCGATGCCACAGTGATGCCACACTAAGGCGATGCCACAGGGATGCCACACTAAGGCGATGCCACAGGGATGCCACACTAAGAAGATACCACAGTGATGCCACACTAAGAAGATACCACAGGGATGCCACACTAAGGCGATACCACAGTGATGCCACACTAAGAAGATACCACAGTGATGCCACACTAAGGCGATACCACAGTGATGCCACACTAAGGCGATACCACAGTGATGCCACACTAAGAAGATACCACAGTGATGCCACAATAAGGCGATGCCACAGTGATGCCACAATAAGGCGATGCCACAGTGATGCCACACTAAGGCGATGCCACAGTGATGCCACACTAAGGCGATGCCACAGTGATGCCACAGTGATGCCACACTAAGGCGATACCACAGTGATGCCACACTAAGGCGATACCACAGTGATGCCACACTAAGGCGATGCCACAGTGATGCCACACTAAGGCGATACCACAGTGATGCCACACTAAGGCGATGCCACAGTGATGCCACACTAAGGCGATGCCACAGTGATGCCACACTAAGGCGATGCCACAGTGATGCCACACTAAGAAGATACCACAAAGATGCCACACTAAGAAGATAGCAAAGTGATGCCACACTAAGGGGATGCCACAGTGATACCACACTAAGGCGATGCCACAGTGATGCCACACTAAGAACATACCACAGTGATGCCACACTAAGAAGATACCACAGTGATGCCACACTAAGAAGATACCACAGTGATGCCACACTAAGGCGATGCCACAGTGACGCCACACTATGGCGATGCCACAGGGATGCCACACTAAGAAGATGCCACAGTGATGCCACACTAAGAAGATGCCACAGGAATGCCACACTAAGAAGATACCACAGTGATGCCACACTAAGAAGATACCACAGTGATGCCACACTAAGGCGATGCCACAGTGATGCCACACTAAGGCGATACCACAGTGATGCCACACTAAGAAGATACCACAGTGATGCCACACTAAGAAGATACCACAGTGATGCCACACTAAGGCGATGCCACAGGGATGCCACACTAAGAACATGCCACAGTGATGCCACACTAAGAAGATGCCACAATGATGCCACACTAAGAAGATACCACAGTGATGCCACACTAAGGCGATGCCACAGTGATGCCACACTAAGAAGATACCACAGTGATGCCACACTAAGAAGATACCACAGTGATGCCACACTAAGGCGATGCCACAGGGATGCCACACTAAGAACATGCCACAGTGATGCCACACTAAGAAGATGCCACAATGATGCCACACTAAGAAGATACCACAGTGATGCCACACTAAGGCGATGCCACAGTGATGCCACACTAAGAAGATACCACAGTGATGCCACACTAAGAAGATACCACAGTGATGCCACACTAAGGTGATGCCACACTCAGGGCTTAAAGCTGAACCCTGCTCAAATTAAAGTCCATTAATGTTGTACAATGTAACTTGTAGCATGTGTCTGAGTTAATCAGTGATTAACTCTCATTTGATTGAAAAGCCTTTGCTGCCATCTTGTGGAGCAGCTTGTAATTGACGGACACGCTGATTGGGACGTCCACTCACCTGAACTCTGATGGGCAGCTCTCAGACGCTCCGGATGTGGAAGACTGTAAACAGCGATGGTTCCATTAGAGAACGCGGTGGCTAACAATCCCAAACGAGGAATCTGATGAGTCTGCAGAAAAACAAACGGCCTTTAGAAAAGTTCTGATCTTAAATCCAATGCATTTGTTTATTTTATTATAATGTTCTCTATTTAATCATAAATTAACACACACACATAAATTGACACACACACACATACATATGTATACACACACACACACACACGTGTGTGTGTATATATATATATATATATATATATATATATATATATATATATATATATATATATATATATATATATATATATATATATATATAAAATCCCAAACGAGGAATCTGATGAGTCTGCAGAAAAACAAACGGCCTTTAGAAAAGTTCTGATCTTAAATCCAATGCATTTGTTTATTTTATTATAATGTTCTTTATTTAATCATGCTTTAGCATAAATTAACACACACACATATACATACAAATGTATATATATTTATATATATATATAAATATAAAAAAAAGGGCGGCACAGTGGCTTAGTGGTTGGCACATTCGCCTCTCAGCACTAGGGATTCCCGGTTCGAATCCCCATCTGGGTGGAGTTTCCATGTTCTCCCTGTGTACGTGTGGGTTTCCTCTGGGTTCTTCGGTTTCCTCCCACAGTCCAAAAACATGGATCAAGTCAATTGAGTTCTCCGAAATTGCCCCATGTAGAGTGTGTTTGTGTGAGTGAGTGTGTGCCCAGCGATAGTTTGCCCCCCTGTCCTGGATGTGTCTGCCCGGCGCCTGAGACGCTCTCCCCTGGATGGGCATGGGGAACCCCCATTCCCCCCCCCCCCCCCCCCCCCCAAGACCCCAATAGAGGATAAAGCGAAAGATAATGAATGAATGTATATATATATAGGAGGGGGGTGGTTCCCCATGCCCATCCAGGGGAGAACGTCTCGGGCGCTGTGCAGATACACCCAGGACAGGACACCAATCTTTCACTGAACACACACTCACTCACTCACACACACACACACACACACACACACACACTCTATATGGGGCAATTTGGAGAATTCAATTGACCTTGATCCATGTTTTTGGACTGTGTGAGGAAACCAGAGAACCCTGAGGAAACCCACGCGGACACGAGGAGGACATGGAAACTCCACTCAGATGGGGATTCAAACCGGGAATCCCTAGCGCTGAGAGGAGAACATGCTAAACACTAAGTCACCGTGCCGCCCTATATATATATATAAAAATAAAAACACACACAGTAGTTTACCTTTCGATCAGTAGTAGGCAGCTCCCAGGCGCCTGAAGGACACCACTTCAGGTTCCAGATGCTCCCATCATCCTCTGCCAGAGCGTACGCCAAACGTGGAGAGGATGTTGGTCTGAAATATTTATTTCAATAAAAGAAATATTTTTTTTTTATTATAAAGATGAAATATAGTGAGCCCCCTGCATTGTATACTGAATAAACTACCAACAAATCCTGTAATAAGAAAAAATAAATATAATAAATACAAATCAAAAAATAAAAGTAAAATGATGCAAAGAATGCATCTTTATAAGCTGCAGACATGACATGTATTTTAATGAATTTAAAATAACACGTAAACAAGTTTATAAATAAGTCTGATCCTGAGGACATCTGGTCCTCATTGGCACCCCTCCTTCACCTTGTTACACTCGTGTAGTCACACCTTAAAATCAGCGATGATAACCTTATAAAATTGCAATCTTAATTAGAAAAATAACATCGTCTGTTTGTTTTTATAACGCTGTGTTGAAATATTTAAATCATTCATGGCAATATTTTTATATTTCCAAATTAGGTGCGGCACGGCGGCTTAGTGTTTGGCATGTTCTCCTCTCAGTGCTGGGGATTCCCGGTTCGACTCTCAATCTGGTTGGAGTTTGCATGTTCTCCCCGTGTCTGCGTGGGTCTCCTCCAGGTTCTCCGGTTTCCTCCCACAGTCCAAAAACATGGATCAAATTGCCCCATACAGAGTGTGTGTGTGTGTGAGTGTGTGTCCAGTGATAGATTGGTGTCCTGTCCTGGGTGTATCGTTCTCCCCATGATGGATGGACATGGGGAACCCTCCACCGACCCTAGTACAGGATAAATCGGAAGATAATGGACGGATAATTATAATTATTTATATAATTCATACTAGCATGTTCTCCTCTCAGTGCTAGGGATTCCCGGTTCGAATCACAATCTGGGTGGAGTTTGCATGTTCTCCCCATGTCCACGTGGGTTTCCTCCGGGTTCTCCGGGTTCCTCCCACAGTCCAAAAACATGGATCAAGGTCAAGTGAGTTCTCCAAATTGCCCCATATAGAGTGTGTGTGTGTGAGTGAGTGTGTGTCCAGTGATAGATTGGTGTCCTGTCCTGGGTGTATCTGCCCAGCGCCCGAAACATTCTCCCCTGGATGGGCATGGGGAACACCCCTCACGACCCTAATAGAGGATAAAGCTGAAGATGATTAATGGAGGAGGAAAAAAAAGAAGAAAAAAAAAGGAAAAAAAAAAAGAAAAAAAATAAAAAAAAAGACAAAAAAAAAAGGGGGAAAAAAAGAAGAAAAAAAAAAAAAAAAAGAGAAAAAAAAGTAAAAAAAAAAAAGATGATGGATGGTTTGATGATGGATGGATACGTACCTACTCTTTTGAAGTTTTCCCAGATCCCACAGTTGCAGCAGAGCCCGTTCGGTGTAAACCTTGTTGGATTTGTGTCGTTCGTCCATGCTCCTGTTACAATACAACGCAACATACTGCGCATGCGCCGCACCGTCGGGACAAGGGCACCATTCCATCGACCAGACCGGCCCCCCGACGAAGAACATGGAGTCCCATCGCTCTGCGTTGTGTGGCATGGACTCAAACCTGCAAACCCAGGGGACGCGTTCACACCCGGCACGTTCCATCAGGCGTACGGGACAAATTTAAAGTTATAAACATAAACCTAATCATTACCTTTTAACCGTATGGAGGACATTCTGCCTTTTAATTCCCTCACGAGATAAAGAAAAACTCATAGACTGCTCCTCCTCAGGTAAATACACAGAGGCTTCACTGTAAACAGAATCATTCAAAATAAGGTTAGTTCAGATATGGACTTTTTTGCACCTTCATTAACGTCTACACTGAACAAGAAGTTGTTTTATAGAAAAAAAATATAAATAACATTTTTTTTTATAAATATATATATATATATATATATATATATATATATATATATATATATATATATATATAATAAATAAATAAAAAAAAAAAAAAAATATATATATATATATATATATATATATATATATATATATATATATATATATATATATATATGCCAATCTATCACTGTACACACAGTCACACACTCTATATGGGGCAATTTCGAGAATTCATTTCACCTTGATCCATGTTTTTGGACTGTGGGAGGAAACCGGAGAATCCGGAGGAAACCCACGCGGACACGGGGAAAACATGCAAACTCCACCCAGATTGGGATTCGAACTGGGAATCCCCAGCGCTGAGAGGAGAACATGCTAAACCACTAAGCCACCGTGCCGCCCTATTATAATAATATGATTATTATATTATGGGGGTGGGGGGCTCCCCATGCCCGTCCAGGGGAGAATGTTTCCGGTGCTGGGGAGATAAACCCAGAACAGGGTGCCAACAAACATTATATAGGGCAATTTTGAGCATTCAATTCACCTTGAATCCATGTTTTTAGACTGTGGGAGGAAAGCGGAGAACCCGGAGGAAACCCACGTGGACACGGGGAGGACATGCAAATTTCACCCAGATGGGGATTTGAACCAGGAATCCTTAGCGCTGAGGGGAGAACATGCTAAACCACTAAGCCACCATGCTGCCCTGTTATAATAATAAAAATAACATTATCATTGTTATATTATAAGGAGGGGGGGTTCCCCATGCCCATCCAGGACAGGGTGCCATCACACTTAATATGGGGCAATTTGGAGCATTCAATTCACCTTGATCCATGTTTTTTGAATGTAGGAGGAAACCCGAGAACCCGGAGGAAACCCACAGGGACACGGGGAGAACATGCAAACTCCACCCAGATTGGGATTCGAACCTGGACACCCAATGCTGAGAGGAGAACATGCCAATCACTAAGCCACCGTGCCGCCTCATATGAAATGAATTAGATTAAATTAACAGAGCGTCCAAAAGTTTGCGTCAGACTAAAACAAGAGGACGGTGGTGAAGTCGGCACCTCGGAGTCAGAAGACGCCAGTCAGCGACGGCAGGGACCCAATCAGGAAACACCCAGCTGGAGAAATGTTCCTCACGACTGGAGAACACACACAATCAGCAGAACATTAGAACGTTAATGTATGAGAACACACGGAATAAACCAGAACTAATCCATTACATCTACAGTAATCCCGCACATATCGCTGGGTTACGTTCCAGAGACCTCACCATGTGGCGGCGCTATAATGATTGTGTTATTTATATGTTTGAGGCTTCATTAACTCCGCCCACACAGGTATAAACACTTAATACGACTTTAAACACTTGCAAACTATAAAAATATAGAGCACAAAATGTCGCATTTGTAACGCTTAGGAGAAGTCCGGTTTATTTTATTTTTATGGAACTTTCTAGAATTTATCCCGTCAGGTAGCGGCGTTATAATGATTGTAGTATCGTGTTTTATTGTATTAGTAGCGGACTCGCCGCGTACTGCAAATTAAAAAACGACGTGTCACTGCGCAACATACGTATGTATTTATCCAATATTCCGAGTCTTAAAGAGACAGTACATTATTTACTGATCGTTGTTTACTGTATAGCAAAAACTATTAATACGTCATTTTCGCTATATAGTAAACACCCAATAAAAAAAAATGAATTCAGATTTACAGAGTTCACAAAGATGCCACGCCATCTCGTACGATGTTGTGTTATTATTTTACGTCTATTTATTTCACGCGTTACTATTTATGGATTTAAATAATAAATTACTGTATTTACCGTATAGGCGCACCTAAAATCCTAAAATTTTCGGACGTGCGGCTTATAATCGGACGTGCGGAAATAGAAAATCGGACGTGCGGCTTATAATCGGACGTGCGGAAATAGAAAATCGGACGTGCGGCTTATAATCCGGTGCCATATACGTGTACTGAGTTCCAAATTCTATAAAGTATTGTTGTGCGACCGGGTGGTTTTTTCCACACATCGCCGCCCTGCTGATCTGTGACTCCATGCGCGCTCATCTCACAGAAAAGCCGAGTGAAGAAAATTAATTCGGAGCTCGCCGTCATTCCGGGAGGATTAAATAAAGAACTCCGACCGCTGGACATTGGTGTAAACGGGACGTTTAAAGTAAAGTTGCGGGCGGCGTGGGAGCGATGGATGATAGACGGTGAACACACGTTTACTAAAACTCGGGAGGCGGCGGCGGGGCGAGTTACGCCACCGTCTGTGAATGGATTGTGGACGCCTGGGCTGAGGGTTCTGCTGTGACCGTCGTCCGAGCTTTCACGAAAGCCGGCATCGTCGCCGAACGGCCGCCTGGCGACGAGACGGACTCGGACATCGATGAGGGGGAACCCGGAGCGCTCGATAGTGAAACAGCTTTTTAATTCAGACTCAGAAGACGAGGACTTTGATGGATTTGTGGGAGAAGAGTGATTCAAATAATGTGTTTTATCAAGTAGTAGAATAAACTTCAATTATAAATCAGCGTTTTGCATCCTTTACTTTTCTTGTAGATCGTATGTTTTAGCGAGAGCCTTATAATACAGTGCCGTACAGAATAAGTACCGTACAGAAACAGAGTCCGTAATTCAGACTGCGCCTTATAGTACGGTGCGCCTTATACGTGGGACAAATACAGAAATAGACCCCGTAATTCAGACTGCGCCTTAAGGCTCATTTATGCTCAACGTTAAATACGGAAACGGATACGGACGGAGCCTTTTGTCCGTACTCTGCGTTCATTTTGAACGTAATTTGCACGTTTTCTGAAAGCTTGCGGACAGGACGGAGCAATACCACTGGAAACGGTCGGGGCAGTGCATGATGCGACCACTTCCATATGTACACGAAGAAGAAGAAAAACATGGCGGAACTTTTTGAAGACCGGTTGTGCGAGTTGGTGCGCAATTTTAATCATTTATATGATGTTACTTCGCCGTGGCACAGGGACAAACAGTTGTTACAAAACAGCTGGGATGGTGACAGCTAATCGCTCTGCCTCACTCACAGGCTACCCGGCAAAGCAAGTTATCGAGTGCCCTGGCAGACATCCGAAAGGATTGGAAATGACGTTCGTGATCGATTTCCCTCATTGGGCGGACAAGTGAATAAAATTCTCCATCCAAATGTCGCGACCTATTCAGTGGCCTCACAGACCACCGCCGTCTAGAACGCTGCCTTTTTTGTCGTTTTTGCAGTATGTACAAAATCAGAAGTTCCTCCGCCGTCGCCATGTTTGATTTTTACTAGAGCTGTGCGGATCGAATACAAATATCGATAATATCGATACCAACGCTGGTATTGGTATTGAACAATACTTGCGTAAAAAGATCGATACTCAAGTTTTTTGTGATTTATCAAAGTCTAATCTCTGAGTCTGTAACGCTGATATCACTGTGGAACAGGCACACACACACTTTTGTTGTTGCACAGTCACGTGACACAGCGGCCACGTGGGCTCGCCTGTGTCGACACGTCACAGTACGGAGAGAGAGACTCTGCGTGGTAGATAAAAAAAAGATGTCTGAAAGAAAGAGAAGCGCCGTTCTGTGTTTTACAGCCGAAAATGCGACATCGGCAACCTGTTCAGTTTGCAAAAAGTCTATTAGGTACACAGGAAACACAACAAACTTATTTAAGCACGTGAAAAAGCACACAGCACACCCAAAACCACACACACAATTCTATTTAATAAAAAAGAAACAAAGAAAGAAAAAACTCTAGTGAGGGGAGCATTTTTACTTAATATTTGAATTGTCGTTTCTCCTTTTGTACCTCAAAAATATATATTTTCCTCACGTTAAAGCAAACTTTGTTTTATTTCTGTTCCATTGTTTCTAAACAAAGATGTTGATTGGGATACATTATTTTGTTGTCACCTACAATGTTTGGCGAAATTCTATACTAGGTCTTTTGCATCAATGAAGCTTAAATATTAAAAAGTATCGGTATCGGTATCGAATATCGCGATATTGGCCCTGTATTTACTTGGTATCGGATCGATACCAAAATTCTTGGTATCGCACAGCTCTAATTTTTACTCTAAACTGCCCTCTAATGGATGTAGTGTTCAACAACAATATCAACGGAGCTGACGCAAGGAAGTATGTGGACAGTAACTGTTATATCGCATGAAGCGCATGCACACATTTCTGTACGCAGAGGGAGTATAAATGAGGCTTTATAATACGGTGCGCCTTATACGTGGGACAAATACAGAAATAGAGTGTAAATAAAAAATGTAATACGGTTATCTAACTTCCGCACATTGTTTAAATTGATAGACGGCTCAATGGACATGTCAAGGGTGCGACACGGATCTATAAACACAAAAATAAAGGTCTTACAATTCTTTGGTGTGTTGGAACGCGGTCCAAACCGGTTGCATGGCGCAGTTGGACAGTCCACCCACTCTGGACCTGGACGGCGTTTTCTGTAAGGGACGTGAAATCGGTTTTCAGCGCCATGGCCAACACGATGTCCTTCGTTCAGATCATAAAAACGTATTGAAGACGTTGCTCTTACTTTACTCTCTCGAAAGCAAGGCTCTGAATCGGAGTCCTCTTCTTCCTCCTCGTCCTCCTCGTCCTCCTCGCTCTCGTCCTCCGGTTGGCGCTCGGGGACGAAATCGGAGTCGTCGTTTTTGCCATCGCTGCTGTAATCCGCAAATTTCCTCTTACACCCCCGCCCTCTGCCCCTGCCCCTGCCACCGCCTCGGCCCGTCCCCGTCCCCGTCCCCGTCCCCTCCCTCTCTCACTTTCTGTCGGAGAGCATTTGTCGACAGGAGAAGGCGGCATCTCCTCCAGACGGGCGTCCTCTTCCACTTTAGGAGCTTCGTTCGTGGCCTCGAGGTCTCTGGTGATCTTATGAAGGTACTCCAACGCTCTGCCAATAAAAAATAATACAGATAAATATACCACGCCTCAGGACGGCACGGTGGCTTAGTGGTTTAGCATGTTCTCCTCTCAGCACTTGGGATTCCCGGTTCGAATCCCAATCTGGGTGGAGTTTCCATGTTCTCCCCGTGTCCACGTGGGTTTCCTGTGGGTTCTCCAGTTTCCTCCCACAGTCCAAAATATGAATTCAAGGTCAATTAAGTTCTCCAAATTGCCCCATATAGAGTGTCTGTGTGAGTGAGTGTGTGTACAGTGATAGATTGGCGTTCTCCACTGGATGGGCATGGAGAACCCCCCCACCCACGACCCTAATAGAGGATAAAGTGGAAGATAATGGATGGATATATGTTTAGCTGGTGGGCAGCATGGTGGCTTAGTGTTTGGCAAGTTCTCCTCTCAGCGCTGGGGCTTCTCGGTTCGAATCCCAATCTGGGTGGAGTGTGCATGTTCTCCCAGTGTCCACATGGGTTTCCTCCGGATTCTCCGGTTTCCTCCCACTGTCCAAAAACATGGATTCAAGGTGAATTGAGTTCTCCAAATTGCCCCATATAGAGCGTGTGTGTGTACAATGATAGATTGGTGTCCTGTCCTGGGTGTATCTGCCCAGCGCCCGAAACATTCTCCCCTGGATGGGCATGGGAACCACCCCCCCCCCCACGCAACCCTAATATAGGATAAAGCAGAAGATAATGAGTGGATGGAACCAAAAAGCCTTTATCTGTAGAACCGGAGTCTAGAACCACAGATTGATGAGACATCAAACAGAGGAGAACATTTCGTCAGTGATAATAACAGGAGTGCGTTCGAGGCTCTTACGCTCTGGCGGCTCGTCTCTTCGGGCGGTTGTTCGGCGTGTCGGCGTCATCGTGCTGGAGAGACGACAGCAGAGCCTCGCTGGAGAACCCGGCGGCTGCAGGCTGCTCTGCTGGTGGACCCTCAGGAGGCGTCTGGGTCCTCACTTTGCGAGGTCGGCCTCGTTTACGCTTGATCGGTTCTGGAGGTGCAGCCGGTTCCTCATTATTCGGGGGATTCTGTAAGAGTTCCGCTGTCCGTCCTGCGAAATTCAACATGCAGAACGTCAGAACATCAGAACGTCAGAACATCAGCGCGTCGCAGGCGTAAACTGGTTTAGTGTTTACAGTTCGCAGAAATGGATGCACGGTTTCAGGAAACAAAATAAGTGGTTTAGCATGTTCTCCTCTCAGCACTGGGGATTCCAGGATCGAATCCCCATCTGAGTGGAGTTTGCATGTTCTCCCCGTGTCCAGGTGGGTTTCCTCCGGGTTCTCCGGTTTCCTCCCACAGTCCAAAAACTTTTATTTTTGATCATGTTCTAAAGTTCCGGTCAAGAAAACTGTTGACCGTCAATCCAATTTTGGAAAAAATCAGAGCTGTAGTGAACATAAGAAGTGACCTTATTTTGTCTACTGTACTTGAACGGGTTCTCCACACACACGCACACACACACACACACACACACACACACAAACACAAACACAAACACACACAAACACTGAGCAATTAAATTTAGATGCCTTGCTCAAGGGCACTTCAGCTGTGTGGGGCCGGGAATCGAAGCGGGGGCCCTCAGACCACAGGGCTGGTTTCTTAACCACAATCCTACACCCTCACCCACGCCACAGACAGAACCCTCCGCCCACCTTCACGCCGTTCGGCATTGAGAACGTCGTCCGAGCGACTGACCACTTCCTCAGACGCTCCCGAGGGTTCGTGGTCCAATGCCGGGGGTTCCAACGGCCCTCTGGAATCCAGTCCATCGCCATTCTGCTCTGGTTCACCGTCCATATGGTGCGGTTCCGTCCCGATGGAGAACCCTCACGGCCGGGGGGGGGGTGTCGGGGGTCTCAGTGGGGCAGGAGCTGTGTGTGCTGTCCTGAGCCGTCAGAGCCACACGGCGGGATCTGAAAGAGAGGAATCCAAATTAAACTTCAACCAACTAACTAACCAACTAACTATCCATTCATTATCCTCTATTAGGGTCGCGGTGGGGGGGGGGGGGGGTTCCCCATGACCATCCAGGGGAGAACGTTTCGGGCGCTGGGCAGATACACCCAGGACAGGACACCAATCTATCACTGTACACACACTCACACACACACACTCTATATGGGGCATTTTGGAGAATTGACCTTGAATCCATGTTTTTGGACTGTGGAAGGAAACCGGAGAACCCAGAGGAAACCCAAACAGACACGGGGAGAACATGCTAAACCACTAAGCCACTGTGCTGCCCCCTCACATAACATCCATCCATCCATCATCTTCCGCTTTATCCTCTATTAGGGTTGGGGGGGGGGGTTCTCCATGCACATCCAGGGGAGAACGTCTCGGGCGCTGGGCAGATACACCCAGTACAGGGGGGCAATCTATCACTGTACACACACTCACACACACTCTATATGGGGCAATTTGGAGAATTTAATTGACCTTGAATCCATGTTTTTGGACTGTGGGAGGAAACCGGAGAACCCGGAGGAAACTTAAACGGACATGGGGAGAACATGCAAACTCCACCCAGATTGGGATTCGAACCGGGAATCCCCAGCGCTGAAAAGGAGAACATGCTAAACACTAAGCCACCGTGCCGCCCACTAACCAACTAACTAAATAAATAACGAGGGGTGCAGAAAAAAATAGATTCTTCAAAGAATCACGATTCCTAGTCCTGGCGATTCTGAATTGATTCAAAATGCCCAAAAATCGATTTTAAAATGCGTGTAAGTTTTTTACGCCCGAGCGTACTGCATTGCGCATTACGTCTCCGCTCGGATACCGTACAGAAATTGTAATTCGTACCCCACCACGACCCTAATAGCGCGTAAAACGCGTTCAATTCTTTCGGAACGAAAACGCGTGTGTTTGTAAACACGACAAACGCGCGAGAACGTTTGGCGCGACGTCACCCCGAGATAAAAGACGATGAAACGGTGAAAAATATATTTAATATTTAAGGTTACGTTTTGAAAATGTAGAATGTTGGTGCAATATAGTTAAAAAGACTGAAGTATGGATTTTATTTTCAAGGTTAAGTTTTAAAGCTTTGCAGAATCTAAAGGCACTCTGACTGTAAAGTCTGTATTTTAGTTTGGATTAAAGGTGAATGCACCATGGGAAACTTTTATATTAATATATTTAGAATTATTTGTTGATTGATGGATGTTTTTTATGTAAGAAAAAGCCAGGCAGCTCAGCGAACCTAACACTGCTCATTATAATTTAATCCTATTTTTATATATATATTCATTCATTCATTATCTCCCGCTTTATCCTCCCTCTATTAGGGGCGTGGTGGGGTTCCCCATGCTCATCCAGGGGAGAACGTCTCGGGCGCTGGGCAGATACACCCAGGACAGATTTTTATATAAATATAAAATATAAATATAAAAGATTTGATACAGGATGGAACCTGAAAGTATTGTTTTAAATAAATGTTCTATTTGTTTACATCGTCATTTCATCTGGTCAATCACATTATTTAAACTAAATTTAAAAAGCATTTGAACTGAACAATTGATTCTGAATCGAAAATTGATTCTGATTTGAAAATCGATTTCTGAATCGAATCGTGACTCAAAAATCGAAATCGAATCGCTAGACACTGAAAGATGCGCACCCCTAGTATTTTATTTTTAAGGTTAAGATTTAAAGATGTGCAAAATCTTAATGCACTCTGACTGTAAAGTCTGTATTTTATTTTCAATTAAAGGTTAATGCGCCATGGTAAACTTTTATATTAATATAATCCTATTTTTATATATAAATATAAAATGATGCAAAAAGAACCTAAAAGAATTGTTTTAAATAAATGCTCTATTTGTTTACATCGTCATTTCATCTCGTCAATCGCATCATTTAAACTAAATTTATAGACCATTTGACCTGAGAAATGGATTCTGAATCAAAAATCGATTCTGAATCAAATCGTGACTCAAAAACCGGAACAAATCACCGGACACTGAGAGATTCGCACCCCTAGTATTTTATTTTTAAGGTTAAGTTTTTATATTTTGCAAATATTTAATGCACTCTGACTGTAAAGTCCGTATTTTATTTTCGATTAAAGGTTAATGCGCTCTGGTAAACTTTTATATTAATTTTTTTTTTTTATTTAAGAAAAAGTCAGGCAGCTAAGCAAACCTAATCCTGGTCATTGTAGTTATACAAATATAAAATATTGTTTTAAATAAATGTTCTATTTGTTTACATCGTCATTTCATCTCGTCAATCACATCATTTAAACTAAATTTAAAGAGCATTTGAACTGAAAAATTCGATTCTGTATCGAAACGTGACTCAAAAATCGGAATCGAATCGCCAGACACTGAGAGATTCGCACCCCTAGCATTTTATTTTTAAGGTTAAGTTTTTATATTTTGCAAATCTTTAATGCACTCTGACTGTAAAGTCCGTATTTTATTTTTATTTTTGGGGCGGGTTAGCTCAGTGGTCAGGGCGTTGGGTTATCAATCTGAAGGTTGGGGGTTCAAATCCCAGGTCCACTGAAGTTACCAGTGTGGGTCCTTGAGCAAGGCCCTTAACCCTCATTGCTCCAGGGATGTTGTGATTAACCCTGTGTTCACCTTGTAAGTCGCTTTGGATAAAAGCGTCCAATAAATGACCCAATTTAATTTTCGATTAAAGGTTAAAGTGCTATGGTAAACTTTTATATATATATATATATATATATATATATATATATATATATATATATATATATATAAATATATATATATATATTTATTTATTTATTTTTTTTTTAAGAAAAAGCCAGGCATTCTCAAAGTTGCCCCATATAGAGTGTGTGTGTGTGAGCGAGTGTGTGCCCAGCGATGGATTGGCGCCCTGTCCTGGGTCTATCTATGAATGAATGAAAAAGCCAGGCTTTTTATATATAAATATAAAGTATTGTTTTAAATAAATGTTCTATTTGTTTACATCATCGTTTCATCTCATCAATCAATTTAAAGAGCATTTGAACCGAAAAATCGATTCGGAATCGAAAATCGAATCGTGACCGCAAAAAATCGGCTTCGAATCGAATCGCCAGACACTGAGAGATTCGCACCCCTATAAATAACAAACCAACAAACTAACGTCAGAACATGAATTTATTCTAAGACACAATTATCGTTAAGTCACTTAACTATTTATTCATTCCTGTCAACGAGCGTTTTAATGACTTCAACGCGTTTTTGAAGCGTAACAATTGTTTGTAGCCTGAAACTCTACTAAACTAATTTATTGAATTAAATTAATTTATTAAACTAAGTACTTTAAAAGTGCATTCATGTAGAAAAGCTCGGCGTTTTGTGGCTTTGAAAGCGAACGCCGGGCTGCAGTTTGCAGAAAGCGGCGGCTCTTACATCAGAGGCGGAGTGGCGCGTGCTTCCCCGGAGCTCCCGGGTTCGAATCCGGCCGAGCACTCTGCAACATCACCCGCCGACAAATTCACAACGACTGACCGCCGGACGAGCCGCTGCCCCGCGGTGCATGGAGACGACAATCCGGCAATTAAATGCTATTTAAAAACACAACAACACCGCCGATAAGTCAGCTTATCGTGTCCGCCATGTTCCTTTTTTTTGTACTTGGAGCGCCCTCTAGCGGCGAATCATAAGATAAGCAACAGTCCGTCCGTCGTTAAAATACAATGCGAAATACTATATTAAAATATTAAAATGACCAACGCAACGTAAATGACGTCATTTTGTTAGTTTGCTTTAATTGTAGAGGTTGATAAATTTCGTACAGAGTGTAAAACGATGAGAAACAAACTTATTGGTGTGAAGCTTTGAACCGAATACATGAATCGTTTCCTGTAATGAGTCATCGGTTGCTACAGAATTGAAAGGGCGCTTTATCGACACCTGCTGGTCATCTGTGAACATCGACGCCGGGTTTTTATAAATTAAACATGCAACATATTTTAATTTTATTTTTTTTAAACCACATAACTATATCGTGTTAAATGATTTAATTATAAATTCATTCTACTTGTAAAGTATAAAATTTAGTAATTGCATTTGCAAACTTTTTACCAGACACACAGAGAGATGACGCTAAAATAGGGGTGTAATAATAATAATAATAATAATAATAATAATAATAATAATAATAATAATAATTCATTATCTTCTGCTTTATCCTCTATTGGGGTCGCGGAGGGGGGGGGGGGTCCCCATGCCCATCCAGGGGAGAACGTTTTTGGCGCTACACCCAGGACAGGACGCCAATCTATCACTGTACACCAGTGCTTCTCAATTATTTTCTGTTAAGCCCCCCCTAGGAAGAAGAAAACTTTTTGCGTCCCCCCCCCCCACACACACACACACACGCACGCACACTCCCCCCGTACATGACAAACTGGGATGAAAAATTATTTTTACACGCCCACTGTAGTATGATTTGTCTATAAATTTGTTATAAGTACAGCTCTTTTATAACAACGTATCCTTATTAACAATAAAGAAAACAAAAAAGAAAGAAATATAGATCAACTTAGAACAAAGAATAATTTTATTAACTTTGTTTTTTAGTTTGTAACAGAAACGAATGAAATCCTTATTTCAACTAGAAACATTTTTGAACTGACTGGCATTTGATACTGAAAAATGAAATTAAATAAAATCAATAAATAATAATAAATTCAAATTCATCAGCATCATTAATTCAGGAGTACAATTTATTAACACTTTAACCTACAAAACTAAAATGAATACAACAATTTGTGCTGTTTTTAAAAAAAAAAAAATTATCAAAATGAGGAAGTCAGAACTAATGTCTACAACGCGTACGTTTTGCAGCACAGCTTTTCTGAAGCAGCTTTCTTAAAAAAAACTATACGCGTCACGTTTACGATTAAAAACTCAAACGGCTTATCAGCGTGATAGGAATTTAATGTCTTTAATTGATCGGGGTGTAATGTCTTTAAGTGACGCCTTCATTTATTTGGCTTCACGCTGTCCGCTGCCAACATTTAAAGACACAGCAGACACACCGGTCTTTCTTCGTCTCCCACCTTTAGTTACCGTGAAGCCAGGCGCTACATACACTTTTTTTTTTAGTTTTCGGTTGACTTTTGTTGGTCTCATTATCTTCGTCTCTCTCCGCCTTTCTCTCCGTCATTCCTGTTAAATATTTGTCCATGTTGTCTCTTGAGGGTTTGTTCAGTACACTTAATATCACTTGATCTGTGATTTCTTGTTATGCGCCCCCCCAGGCACTGCACTGCGCCCCCCCAGGGGGGCGCGCCCCACTATTTGAGAAGCACTGCTGTACACACACTCACTCACAGAGACACACAAGCACACTCTATATGGGGCAATTTGGAGAACTCAATTGACTTGATCCATGTTTTTGGACTGTGGGAGGAAACCGGAGAACCCGGAGGAAACCCACGCGGACATGGGAAGAGCATGCAAACTCCACCCAGATTGGGATTCGAGCCTGGATCTCCAGCGCTGAGAGACGAACGTGCTAACCACTAAGCCACCGTGCCAACCAATAATGATAATAATAATATTATTATTATTATTATTATTAATAATAATAATAATAATAATAATTATTATTATTATTATTATTATTATTATTATTATTATTATTATTATTGATATTATTGTTATTGGGTTAGTGGTTAGCATGTTCTCCTCTCAGTGCTGGGGATTCCCGGTTCGAATCCCCATCTGGGTGGAGTTTCCATGTTCTCCCCGTGTCCGCGTGGGTTTCCTCCAGGTTCTCCGGTTTCCTCCCACAGTCCAAAAACATGGATCAAGTTAATTGAGTTCTCTAAATTGCCCCATATAGAGTGTGTTTGAGTGTGTGAGTGTGTGCCCAGCGATGGATTGGCGCCCTGTCCTGGGTGTATCAGTCCAGCGCCCGAGACGTTCTCCCCTGGATGGGCATGGGGAACCCCACCACGACCCTAATAGAGGATAAAGCGGGAGACAATGAATGAATGAATGAATTATTAATATTATTATTATCATTATTGGTTGGCACGGTGGCTTAGTGGTTAGCACGTTCGCCTCTCAGCGCTGGAGATCCAGGCTCGAATCCCAATCTGGGTGGAGTTTGCATGCTCTTCCCATGTCCGCGTGGGTTTCCTTCTGTTCTCCGGTTTTCTCCCACAGTCCAAAAACATGGATCGAGGTGAATTGAACTCTCCAAATTGCCCCATATAGAGTGTGTGTGAGTGAGTGTGTGCCCAGCGATAGATTGGCGCCCTGTCCTGGGTGTGTCTGCCCAGCGCCCGAGACATTCTCCCCTGGATGGGCATGAGGAACCCCCCCCCCCTCCCTCCCATAAGTTTAATGTTACTTATTTTTCTAGTCTATACTCCAGGCCGCTGGGGGCGTCATTGTCACATGTAACTCTTAATCAGCTCGTTTTGAAGAAAAGGGAGATGGCGCTGGAAGAGTTAACGTTCGAGATGTTTTTATAATTTCTTTTATTTGATTAAAACATCAAAGCGCCGCCGAACAAACGAACAAACAAAGCAGAACAGAGCGACACCCTGCAGCTGAGTAACAGATTTATATTCAGTGATGTCGGTAGAAAACGCCATTAAACTATTGTTTGTTAGTTTTGTCGAGTCATCGTTAAAACACCTTTAATCTGATTTAGATTCAATTAAATTTAGTCGGGTTGTTATTATATCCGTTGAGATTTATTTTTTAATTGAACTCAAATTTAAATCGCTGCTGAGCTCCTTTAATTTACAGAATTATAAATGTAACTTTGATCGTGTTGACTCTTTAAATAATCATCTAACACGTTGTTTTTATTATTTGTTGTTTTACCTTTTGTTCTTTTACAATAGAGCCGATATTATTTTGAAGAATGAGGAATACAGCATAGTTTTAAAACTTAGTTTTTAAACTATGAATTATATTGTTTTAGAAATAAGTTGTTCATTCATCCATTATCTTCTGCTTTATCCTCTATTAGGGTTGGGGGGGGGGTTCCCCATGTCCATCCAGGGGAGAACGTTTCGGGCGCTGGGCAGATACACCCAGGACAGGGGGGCAATCTATCACTGTACACACACTCACACACACACACTCTATATGGGGCAATTTGTAGAATTCAATTCACCTTGATCCATGTTTTTGGACTGTGGGAGGAAACCGGAAAACCCGGAGGAAACCCACGCAGACACGGGGAGAACATGCAAACTCCACCCAGATGGGGATTCGAACCGGGAATCCCTAGGGCTGAGAGGAGAACATGCTAAACCACTAATCCACCATGCCGCCCTGATTAAATAATAATTAATGAATGTTTTTATTTTTTTTAGGGAACCCTTTATACGATCAGACGCAGTGAATCGGACCGTGGGGACGTTCTCCGGATCCGATCTCGCTCTCCTTTTACTTTTGCAGGTAAAACTTTTATTTAAGACCTGTATACAGAACGTGGACCGTCAGGGTTCGGTTTCTGTCCAGATGACGACCTCCTTACTCACCTGAAACCGACTGAAAGCTGGGCATGGGTGTGCGTTCCTGGAGAACATGTTAAAGCCCGACTGTTTTTCCCTCATCCACACCCACATCAGAAGTCCACCTGAGCAGCTCAGGCGGAGGGTGCCATGAGTCCGGTCCCCTCCCGCTGCGGGTGGAACAGCGCCCTGTGGATCTGCCCCTGCGGTCGGTTCAGTGATGAAAGAACGTCTTGTTTCTGATGGACAGACGTAAACAGACGGAACCCGGTCTAATCGATCGGAACCTCAATCAATAAAGTGTTTGTTTGTTTTGTAAATTGTACAGAAACGGCGTCGGGGGTCTTTAAGATGACGTCTCTGATCAGAGGAGGAACCGTCACCATGGTAACGCATTAATGACCAGAATAGACCATGTGTCATTAAAACATCATGATTTATTTATTAATTAATTAATTTGTGTGTTTGTTGTCGTCTCTTTTCAGTTTTCGACTGAACAACAAAAAGGTCAACTGCTCTGTCTTTAAATTATTCATTCATTATCTCCCTCTTTATCCTCTATTAGGGTCGTGGTGGGGTTCCCCATGCCCATCCAGGGGAGAACGTCTCGGGCGCTGGGCAGATACACCCAGGACAGGGCGCCAATCCATCGCTGGGCACACACTCACTCACACACACACACACTCTATATGGGGCAATTTGCAGAATTCAATTAACTTGATTCATGTTTTTGGACTGTGGGAGGAAACCGGAGAACCTGGAGGAAAGCCACGCAGACACGGGGAGAACATGGAAACTCCACCCAGATGGGGATTCGAACCGGGAATCCCTAGCACTGAGAGGAGAACATGCTAAGCCACCGTGCCGCCGCCTTTAAATTATTTCTATCAAAATATATTTCATATCCATCCATCCATTATCCTTCTGCTTTATCCTCTGTTAGGGTCGTGGGGGGGGTGTTCCCCGTGTCCATCCGGGGGAGAACATTTCAGGCGCTGGGCAGATACCCCCAGGATAGGGGGGCAATCTATCACTGGACACACACTCACCCACGCAGACACGCGCTATATGGGGTAATTTGGAGTATTCAATTCACCTTAAATCCCTGTTAGAGAAACCGGAACCCTGTTACTCAGCGATCAACGTTCACTTTAAAAACCGGACAAGTTTACGAGCAGATTCTTAACGATAATAATAAACACATTTCTGAATTAAACCTTGTTTTTATTATATTGTTTGTAAGTGTTTTATTAAAGTAATCAGACTCTCGAGGTTGTGTATTATTGTGAATAAATCACGTAAAGAGGTGGAACTGTACTGCACTACACATCAGGACTAATAACACCTCTTTATGGGGTTTATTCAGGATAAAGCCACGACCTCTCGTACCTTACTGCTCCCCATCCAAAGGAGAATGTTTTTGTCGCTAGACAGCTACACTCACACAAACACACACTCTATATGGGGCAATTTGGAGCATTCGATTTACCTTGAATCCATGTATTTGGACTATATGAGGACCATCCATCTGAGAATGACGTCTGTGGAAAATAGTATTTTTTTCTTTGTGTCGCTTCAGTAATAAAGAGTATTAATAAAGTACAGACTCATTTTCAAGTTCAGGTCATTTATTTATAGTGATTTTTACAATCGTACGTCGTCACAAAGCAGCTTTACAGAGTTCTAAACCTTTAATCCCCCAAAGAGCAAGACCAAGTGACAGCGGCAAGACAAAACTCCCTGTTCTGTTGATATTTTAAGGAGGAAACCTTGTGAGGACCGAGGCTCAGTGGGGGACTCATCCTCCTTGAGCATCAACAGTGTGGGACAGCCATGTACAGATTGTGTGGTGATCATGTGACCCGTATTTAACAATTAAACACTATATAAGACCATTGAGGGCGTCCTGCAGGACCGCCGGTCCAATAGAACCGAACAAGAGCAGCAGTTAAAGCTAATAAAGCACCATAATTAATTAATAAGCAGAGTTTGATTGACAGTGCATCATGTGACTAGAGCAGCAGAGAACTAAAAGGGGCAGATCCTGCAGGCTACTTAGTTGAGAGGGCTCCCTGGATGAGACAGACTGATCCCAAATCAACCACCCAACACCACCAACACTACACCTTTAATCTACAGAATTAATTAAACACAAAATTTAATAATAATAATAATAATAACTAGAAAGGAAAGTTTGTAAACAAACTTTGAAGTTGGCTCGGAAGGGCTGACCGCTGCTGCTGCTGCTGCAAAAAAAAAAAAAAAAAAAAAAACTACCAAAAAAAGACTGAAAAAGAAAAAACAACCAAAAAAAAAATGTGGAGAACGTGCCAAACTTCTACAAGTTGACGATGGCTAACCAAAAGGACGAACAACTAAAAGAAAAAAGAAAAATCTAAAAAAACAAAAAAAAAAAAAAATGCTAACTATGCAAAAGTGGAGAACATGCCAACAGACCCTCACCAAAAGTATGAACAACTAAAGTAAATAAGAAAAAAAGAAAGAAAAACCTGTAAAATTGATTGAAATTCAACGAAAAAGCTGCGAAAAAATTCAATGGAGGTCAATGGGAAAAAAAACGCTCAGAAAAAAGGGGTAATAATAAGAATATAGTCATTCATTCATTATCTTCCGCTTTATCCTTTATTAGGGTCATTGGGGGGTGGGGTTCCCCATGTTCATCCAGAGGAGAACATTTCGGGCGCTGGGCAGATACACCCAGGACAGAACACCAATCTATCACTGGGCACACACTCACTCACACATACACACTCTATATGGGGCAATTTGGAGAACTCAATTCACCTTGATCCATGTTTTTGGACTGTGGGAGGAAACCGGAAAACCCATAGAAAACCCACGCAGACACGGGTAGAACATGTAAACTCCACCCAGATGGGGATTCGAACCGGGAATCCCCAGCGCTGAGAGGAGAACATGCTAAACCACTAAGCCACCGTGCCGCCCCATAAGAATGTAATATAATAATAATAAGAAGAAGATAATGAAGAACAGGGCGGCACGGTGGCTTAGTGGTTTAGCATGTTCTCCTATCAGCACTGTGGATTCCTGATTCGAATCCCAATCTGGGTGGAGTTTCCATGTTCTCCCCGTGTCTGCGTGGGTTTCCTCCGGGTTCTCCGGTTTCCTCCCACAGTCCAAAAACATGGAACATGTCAATTGAGTTCTCCAAATTGCCCCATATAGAGTGTGTGTGTGTGTGTGTGTGTGTGTGTGTGTGTGTACAGTGATAGATTGGCACCCTGTCCTGAGTGTATCTGCCCAGCGCCCGAAACGTTCTCCCCTGGATGGGCATGGGGAAACCCCCCCCCCTGCGACCCTAATAGAGGATAAAGCGGAACATAATGAATGAATGAATGAAGAACAGCAAGTTGGCTTCTTCCAAGCCAACTTAATAAATAATACATTTTATTTATATAGCGCTTTTTATTTATTTTATTTATATAGCACCTTTTTTAAGATTGGTGGACTCTGCGGACTCTTTTAAAAACATTTAAAGGCTTATCTGTTTAAACAGGCATTTGGGCAAATGGGCTAGCCAGTAGTCTTGGTTGTTGTGTTGTTATGTTTTTATGTTTTAGGTTGTGTAAATTGTGCTTTTATTGTGTTGATTCTCTTTTATTTTTTATGTTTTATCCTTTTGTAAAGCACTTTGTGGCCTGTGCCTAAGAAAAGTGCTATATAAATAAAATTTACTTACTTACTTATTTATTTTATTTATATAGCACATTTTATTTATTTTATTTATATAGCACTTTTTATTTATTTGATTTATATAGCACTTTTTATTTATTTGATTTATATAGCACATTTTATTTATTTGATTTATATAGCACATTTTATTTATTTGATTTATATAGCACATTTTATTTATTTGATTTATATAGCACTTTTTATTTATTTGATTTATATAGCACTTTTTATTTATTTGATTTATATAGCACTTTTTATTTATTTGATTTATACAGCACTTTTTATTTATTTGATTTATATAGCACTTTTTATTTATTTGATTTATATAGCACTTTTTATTTATTTGATTTATACAGCACTTTTTATTTATTTGATTTATATAGCACTTTTTATTTATTTGATTTATATAGCACTTTTTATTTATTTGATTTATATAGCACTTTTTATTTATTTGATTTATATAACGCTTTTAGTGACCTCAAAGACGCTTTACAAAAACGAATAGAGCAGTAAATCATGATTAATGTGTTTTTAATCTACTTTTGAAGTTTGATGGAGAATCTGAGTTATGGTCCGTCCCTCAGTCCTGATATGTGGATGAATGATGTGGGTCAGCGAGTGTCGCTGTAAAGTCTGGACAATAGCCGTCCTTCGGTCCCGCTGATAGAGGAGTTCAGGGACAGGTCGTCTACACTGAGAACGCAGAACACTTTCCCCTCATAAAAAAAACCCTGAATTTTTTGAAACGACATCCTGCAGCTGATGTCAGAACAGTCACGCAGGGTGAGGATGATGGACGTGCATGCAGGACGTTCGAAAAGGACCAGAAAGAAAACACTGTGGTACCTGAATCGCGGATGTTTTGCAGGTTCTTTCCATGTCTGCCTTCATGCTACAAAAAAAAGCAAGAAGATGAAATATTATAAACATTCATTCATTCATCCATTATGTTCCGCTTTATCCTATATCATCGCAGGATCGCGGGGGTGTTCCCCATGCCCATCCAGGGGAGAACGTTTCGGGCGCTGGGCAGATACATCCAGGATAGGGGGCAAGCTATCACTGTACACACACTCACTCACACACACACACACACACTCTATATGGGGCAATTTGGAGAATTCAATTGACCTTGATCTATGTTTTTGGACTGTGGGAGGAAACCAGAGAACCCGGAGGAAACCCATGTGGACACGGGGAGAACATGGAAACTCCACCCACATGGGGATTCGAACCGGGAATCCCTACTGCTGAGAGGAGAACATGCTAAACCACTAAGCCACCATGCCACCCATATTATAAACATTCATTCATTCATTACCTTCCGATTTATCCTCTACTAGGGTCGCGGGGGGGTTCCCCATGCCCATCCATGGGAGAACGTTTGGGGCGCTGGGCAGATACACCCAGGACAGGGCGCCAATCTATCACTGTACACACGCTCACTCACACACGCACACTCTATATGGGGCAATTTGGAGAATTCAACTGACTTGATCCATGTTTTTGGACTGTGGGAGGAAACCGGAGAACCCGGAGGAAACCCATGTGGACACGGGGAAAACATGGAAAATTCACCCACATGGGGATTCGAACCCGGGAATCCCTAGCGCTGAGAGGAGAACATGCTAAACCACTAATCCACCATGCCATCCATATTATAAACAGCCCATCAATATTCATGTTGTTTATACGCCGTGGTGTTTTTTAATTGGAGGAGAGAACTTGATATAACTATTCAAATCCATTTAAAGGTTATTGGTCACATGTGAGGCGGCACGGTGGCTTAGTGGTTAGCACGTTCGCCTCTCAGTGCTAGGGATTCCCGGTTCGAATCCCAATCTGGTTTCCTCCGGGTTCTCCGGTTTCCTCCCACAGTCCAAAAACATGGATCAAGTCAATTGAATTCTCCAAATTGCCCCAAATAGAGTGTGTGTGTGAGTGAATGTGTGCTCAGCGATGGATTGGCGCCCTGTCCTTAGTGTATCTGCCCAGCGCCCGAGACGTTCTCCCCTGGATGGGCATGGGGAACCCCACCGCGACCCTAATAGAGGATAAAGCGGAAGATAATGAATGAATCAATGAATGAAAATTACAGACAGAGTAATATACATATAGTGGATAATGGATGGATATTCACAAAAGTATAAAAAAAACACAAATAAAGACAACTGTAAGGCTTATAAGGCGACCAAAAATATCTGTATAAACATCCATCCATTATCTTCTGCTTTATCCTCTATTAGGGTCGGGTCGGGGGGGGGTTCCCCATGTCCATCCAGGGGAGAACTTTTCGGGCGCTGGGCAGATACAACCAGGACAGGACGCCAATCCATCACTGTAAACACACTCACTCACACAAACACACTCTATATGGGGCAATTTGGAGAATTCAGTTCACCTTGAATCCATGTTTTTGGACTGTGGGAGGAAACCGGAGAACCCGAAGGAAACCCATGCAGACACGGGGAGAACATGGAAACTCCACCCAGATGGGGATTCGAACCGGGAATCCCTAGCGCTGAGAGGCGAACATGCTAAACCACTAAGCCACCGTGCCGCCCCCTAGTTAACATATCTCAATTAATTTCATTAATGAAGATCTTGGCTTTGATTGTTAATTAAGACTTGATGTCTGATGTAATTACAGAATGTCGGTGTGTTTATTCAGGATTATTTAATCCTGTGTCTCGGTTCTGCAGGACACTCTGAGGACATCTCGTTTACGGTTATCAGACGTTGCATTGATGACATCACCGTACACACACTCACTCACACACACACACTCTATATGGGGCAATTTGGGACATTCAATTTACCTTGAATCCATATTTTTGGACTGTGGCAGGAAACCGGAGAACACGGAGGAAACCCACGTGGACACGGGGAGAACATGCAAACTCCACCCAGATGGGGACCCCCCCCACGACCCTAATATATTATTAAGATAATGAATTAATTATATAGGGCCAACATGGTTGTTTAGTGGTTTAGCATGTTCTCCTCTCAGCATTAGGGATTCCCGGTTCGAATCCCAATCTGGGTGGAGTTTGCATGTCCTCCCCATGTCCCTAGTTAACATATCTTAATTAATTTCATTAATGAAGATCTTGGCTTTGATTGTTAATTAAGACTTGATGTCTGATGTAATTACAGAATGTCGGTGTGTTTATTCAGGATGATTTAATCCTGTGTCTCGGTTCTGCAGGACACTCTGAGGACATCTCGCTTTACGGTTATCAGACGTTGCATTGATGACATCACCTCGTTATTTTAAACCTTTACAGGACGTCCTGGTTTGGACCGGTTGGTGTCCATCCTTCACCGGAACGTTTCCGTAGCCGCCGACCTGCATCCGTATTTCCTCCAGCGCTGATAAAGCATTCCTGTTGTTGTGAGGACTGTCCCGTCCAGAGTAATCTCACAGTTTCCTGCCCGCCCTGGCTCTCCGAAAAATACACACCCACAGAGAGGGCCACGGACTCACCCCACCCCGCTACAGAAACGTTCTCATAACGTTCAAGGTGAAAGAAACAGACCAAACAAATAGTTTCATTTAAATACAAACATCGAATACAAGTTTGATTTTCATTCATTCATGCGTTATTTTCCGCTTAATTGCCCCATGGGGCAATTAGGAGCATTCAATTCACCTTGAGTACATGTTTTTTGGACTGTGGGACACAGGGAGAACATGCAAACTCCACCCAGATCGGATTCAAACCTGGATCCCCGTCGCTGAGAGGAGAACATGCCAACCACTACACCATCGTGCCGTCCAGATTTTCCATCCATCCATTGTCCTCTACTAGGGTCGGGGGGGGGGGGGGGGTTCCCCATGTCCATTCAAGGGGGAACGTTTCGGGCGCTGGGCAGATACACCCAGGACAGGGCGCAATCTATCACTGTACACACACTCACTCACACACACACACACACACACTCTATATGGGGCAATTTGGGACATTGAATTGACCTTGAATCCATGTTTTTGGACTGTGGGAGGAAACCGGAGAACCCGGAGGAACCAACCCGTGACGCGGCGACCCACGGGAACAGAACATGGAACCTCCACCCAGATTGGGATTCGAACCGGGAATCCCTAGTGCTGAGAGGAGAACATGCTAAACCACTAAGCCACCATGATACCCCACAAGAAATTTATTGTAAAGCAAACAATGTCTTTGGTAGGCTTTATAAGATAGTCTGGGGCAACAAGGACCTAAAGAACCCATCCATCCATTATCTTCCACTTTAACCTATCCTAGGTTCACTCGGGGGGGAGGGGGGTTCCCCATGTCCTTCCAAGGGAGAACGTTTCGGGCGCTGGGCAGATACACCCAGGACATGGGGGCAATCTATCACCGTACACACACTCACTCACACACACACACTCTATATGAAGCAATTTGGGACATTCAATTTACCTTGAATCCATATTTTTGGACTGTGGGAGGACACCGGAGAACCCGGAGGAAACCCACGTGGACACGGGGAGAACATGCAAACTCCACCTAGATGGGGACCCCCCCCCCCACGACCCTAATATATTATTAAGATAATGAATGAATTATATAGGGCCAACATGGTGGCTTAGTGGTTTAGCATGTTCTCCTCTCAGCTCTAGGAATTCCCGGTTCGAATCCCAATCTGGTTGGAGTTTGCATGTCCTCCCCGTGTCCACGTGGGTTTCCTCCAGGTTCTCTGGTTTCCTCCCACAGTCCAAAAACATGGATCAAGGTCAATTGAGTTCTCCAAATTGCCCCATATAGAGTGTGTGTGTGTGTGTGTGAGTGAGTGTGTGTACAGTGATAGATTGGCGTCCTGTCCTGGGTCTATCTGCCCAGCGCCCGAAACGTTCTCCCCTGGATGGGCATGGGGAACCCCCCCCCCCCGACCCTAATAGAGGATAAAGCAGATGATGATGGATGGATGGGGGTAAAGCGTTCCAGAGTTTGGGCGCAGCAGTGCAGAATGTTCTGCCCCCTACAGCAGATCATGTGAATGACGTGCAGTTCGGATAATAATAGCGGTTACCAGAATAACTGACTAATCGCCCTTTTCTAACGTCCTGTTCCAGGTTCCTGGAAAGCTCGGGACGGCTCCGGAAAACAAACTCCATCCATCACATTCCGTTATGGACAGCGTTTATGCCTCGGGCACTGAGTGCTCGTTTCCTGAGCCGCGTCCCGATTCGCCGGACGACGGAGAACGTGGAATCAAAGCCTTTGTCTGATGCCGTGTCATCGTGAGTCAGACAGAGGTCAGAAGTCAGGTCGGCTCAGAGACACCATCTCAAAGTAATGGCTTTGGTTTTCCATCCTAGTTCTCTATGCCCACACTCTCTATGGGGCAATTTGGAGCATTCAATTCACCTTGAATCCATGTTTTTGGACTGTGGGAGGAATCCGGAAAACCCGGAGGAAACCCACGCGGACACGGGGAGAACATACAAACCACCCTGATTGCAGATTGGTATTCGAACTGGGAATCATCAGTGCTGAGAGGAGAACATGCCAAACCACTAAGCCACCCTTCGGCAAAATAATGAGTTGATTTTTCTTGTTTAGATTTCTTCTTAAAATACAAAACAAATTGCAAAAAGTGGCTCAACCATCCATTATCTTCTGCTTTATCCTCTATTAGGGTCGCGGGGGGGGGGAACGTTTCGGGCGCTGGGAAGATAGACCCAGGACAGGGGGGCAATCTATCACTGGGTACATACAAATACACACATTATATGAGGCAATTTAGAACATTTAATTTACCTTGAATCCATGTTTTAGATTCTGGAGATATAACCGGAGATTCCGGAGATTCCTCCCACAGTCCAAAAACATGGATTCAAGGTGAATTAAATGCTCTAAATTGCCCCATATAGTCTGTGTGTGTGTGTGTGTGTGTGTGTGTGTGTGACTGAGTATCTGCCCAGCGCCTGAAACGTTCTCCCCTGGATGGACAATCCCCCCCCCCAACCAGTAGACAATTAAGTGGAAGATAATTAATAAATGAATGAATAAACAAATGTCGGCACGGTGGCTTAGTGGTTTAGCATGTTCTCCTCTCAGCTCTAGGGATTCCCGGTTCGAATCCCAATCAGGGTGGAGTTTCTATGTTCTCCCCGTGTCTGTGTGAGTTTCCTCCGGGTTTTCCGGTGTCTTCCCACAGTCCAAAACCATGGTTCAAGGTCAATTGAATTCTCCAAATTGCCCCATATAGAGTGTGTGTGTGTGTGTGTGTGTGTGTGAGAGTGAGTGTGTGTACAGTGATAGATTGCCCCCCTGTCCTGGGTGTATCTGCCCCGGACCCGAAACCTTCTCCCCTGGATGGGCATGGAGAACCCCCCCCCCACGCGACCCTAATAGAGGATAAAGCGGAAGATAATAAATAAATTAATCATTGTATTTGGCAGGCGGCACGGTGGCTTAGTGGTTTAGCATGTTCTCCTCTCAGTGCTAGGGATTCCAGGTTCGAATCCCCATCTGGGTGGAGTTTCCATGTTCTCCCCGTGTCCTCCGGGTTCTCCGGTTTCCTCCCACAGTCCAAAAACATGGTTCAAGGTCAATTGAATTCTCCAAATTGCCCCATATAGAGTGTGTGTGTGTGTGAGTGTGTGTGTGTGTGAAGTGATAGATTGCCCCCCTGTCCTGGGTGTGTCTGCCCAGCGCCCGAAATGTTCTCCCCTGGATGGGCATGGGAAACCCCCCCCCCCCGCGCGACCCTAATAGTGGATAAAGTGGAAGATAATTAATAAATTAATAATTGTATTTAATTGGAGATTTCGTTTTTCACGCAGTGACTTTTATTTTGTTGCTTTGTTGTAATTATTGTGACGTGGCGTATAATTTAAATGAAGAGTTTTTATACGCATTTGTTTAATTAAAAACGTAATGTTTAATTAATTACATTATTAGAAATAAGAATCCCAGCGCAGCCGCAGGTCTTTTGTGCTCTGCTGTAGGGGAGCCGGTCTGTGACGCAGGCCGCTGATTGGTCGGGTGGGTTGCAGCTCGCTGATTGGTCGCTTTATCCTGTGTATATAATAATCGGAGCGGTGCGGCGTCCTCGGTGACGCCCTGTCCGTTTTCTCTTCGCGGCTTCGTGATTGATCTTTGGAGCGCTCTCGTGCTGGATCTTTGAAGTTTGCTTCTGTCTTCTTTTATTTTTTAGGTTTTTAATGTTTATTGATTCGGTCGGCTCCGGTTCTGGCCCCGCCCTGCGTTTCCACTGTGCGCGTCTACATTACAGTGCGCGTGCCCGCGCCTCTGCACTGTGCCGCACGCAGTGAACCTGACTGTGTTGGGTGGTGGATCTGAGTCGTTCTTGGTGTTGGGTGGTAGATCTCAGTTATTCAGCTCGGTGTTGGGTGGTGGATCTCAGTGGTTCTGGGGTTCGGTGTTGGGTGGTGGATCTGAGTTGTTCTCGGGGTTCGGTGTTGGGTGGTGGATCTGAGTTGTTCTCGGGGTTCGGTGTTGGGTGGTGGATCTCAGTTGTTCAGCTCGGTGTTGGGTGGTGGATCTGAGTTGTTCTGGGGTTCGGTGTTGGGTGGTGGATCTGAGTTGTTCTCGGGGTTCGGTGTTGGGTGGTGGATCTCAGTTGTTCAGCTCGGTGTTGGGTGGTGGATCTCAGTTGTTCAGCTCGGTGTTGGGTGGTGGATCTGAGTTGTTCTGGGGTTCGGTGTTGGGTGGTGGATCTGAGTTGTTCTCGGGGTTCGGTGTTGGGTGGTGGATCTCAGTTGTGCTCGGGTTCGGTGTTGGGTGGTGGATCTCAGTTGTTCAGCTCGGGTTCGGTGTTGGGTGGTGGATCTCAGTTGTTCAGCTCGGTGTTGGGTGGTGGATCTCAGTTGTTCTCGGGGTTCGGTGTTGGGTGGTGGATCTGAGTTGTTCCAGAGGGACATGCCCGCCTGCTGCTGAACCTGCACCGCCACCGTCATCATCCTCATCCTCATCGCACAGTGACCCCGCTGCACCACCATGTTCAGCTGGTTGGGAAACGATGACCGCAGGAAAAAGGAACCCGAGGTGTTCCAGACGGTCAGCGACGGACTGAAGAAACTCTACAAAAGCAGACTGCTGCCTTTAGAAGAACATTACAAATTCCACGAGTTCCACTCGCCGGCTTTAGAAGACGCCGACTTCGACAACAAGCCCATGCTGCTGCTGGTGGGACAATATTCCACCGGGAAGACCAGCTTCATCAGGTACGGAGCTCTGCTCTGTTCACCTTTATAGAAACAGCATCATTTATATATATATGTGTGTGTGTGTGTGTATGTGTATAAATATAAATATATCCATTATCTTCCGCTTTGTCGCGGGGGGGGGGTGGCCATGCCCATCCGGGGGAGAACATTTTGGGCGCAGGGCAGATACACCCAGGACAGGACACCAATCTATCACTGTACACACACACACACACACTCACACTCTTTATGGGGCAATTTGGAGAACTCAATTGACTCGATCCATGTTTTTGGACTGTGGGAGGAAACCGGAGAACCCGGAGGAAACCCAGCAGACACGGGGAGAACATACAAACTCCACCCAGATGGGGATTCGAACCGGGAATCCCTAGTGATATATATATATATATATATATAATATTGGGCGGCACGGTGGCTTAGTGGTTAGCACGTTCGCCTCTCAGTGCTAGGGATTCCCGGTTTGAATCCCCTTCTGGGTGGAGTTTCCATGTTCTCCCCGTGTCCGCATGGGTTTCCTCCGGGTTCTCCGGTTTCCTCCCACAGTCCAAAAACATGGATCAAGTTAATTGAGTTCTCAAAAATTGCCCCATATAGAGTGTGTTTGAGTGTGTGAGTGTGTACCCAGCGATGGATTGGTGTCCTGTCCTGGGTGTATCTGCCCAGCGCCCGAGACGTTCTCCCCTGGATGGGCATGGGGAACCCACCGCGACCCTAATAGAGGATAAAGCGGGAGATGAATGAATGAAATATATATATATATATATATATATATATATATATATATATATATATATATATATATATATATATATATATTCATTCAACACATTCATATATATGTGTGTGTGTACATGCACAGTTAAATGTCCTTCCACTTACCATATAGATGGACTCCACCATTTGTTGCTCTTCTTTGTGAGTCTGTTTCTTTATTATGTGAGGAAGGCCTGTAAGTGCTGAGACGTTTCCTCGGTTACTCTTGTGTTTTTGGGGACCTTTGCGTTCCTCTCGGTGTGCTCTCTGTCGGTCGGTCGCTCTGTTCTAAACGTCTGACTGCAGAGCGCCGAGGGGAAATTCTCCAGAGATGCTTCTGATGAGGTTTTTAAAACCCGTTCATGTCATGACGCACTTCCACAGTTCGGTTTTGAAAATCGGTGCGTTGTTGGGTCACTGTGATTAAATCAACCGTGCACCCCCCCCCCAAAGAACTGATTGCCATCAAACTGATTTAAAAAAAAAAAACATGGTTTAAAGGTTTATAGTTTTTTTGCCACTCCTAGATAATTAATATTGAATTATTATAGTAAATAAATTCATTTCTCTATTTATTTCTCATTTGCATGATTTGGTGCTCGTGATTTTATTTTTAGGATGTGTTTGTAAATGCATGCCCAACTCGAAAAATTGCTAAATTCTCACAGAGACGCATGAAAGGGCTGATCTAAAATAAAAAGTTATAAAAGCTAAGTTAATTAAAGTTAAAATCCGCCCCACGCATAATTAAAAATTAGAATGACCATGTGGAAATTTCATCTTTAAGGAAATATTGTGTTCGGAATAAAATCGTGGGAAAACAACAGGGACATTGGGACAGTCAGAGGAACCAGCAGAACCAGCCTTGAACCAGAACCAGCCTTGTGTCACAAGGCTGTGATATATATATGGCACGGTGGCTTAGTGGTTAGCACATTCACCTCTCAGCACTAGGTGCATGTCCTCCTCGTGTCCACGTGGGTTTCCTCCAGGTCCTCCGGTTTCCTCCCACAGTCCAAAAACATGGATCAAATTGCCCCATATAGAGTATTTGTGTGTGAGTCCTGTCCTGGGTTGTATGGACGCCAATCTATCACTGAGCACACTCATTCACTCACACACACACTCTATATGGGGCAATTTAGAGCATCCAAAATTCACCTTGAACCCATGCTTTTGGACTTTTAATATCATTCTGTATCATGCCCGAAATTCTGACCAATTTTGCTCCATCTGGATCATACAACCAAGTGTGTGCGACAAATAGCCAAATATGTGCTGAAGTGGCAATAAAACTCAAGTTCAGGTCATTTATTTATAGAGCGCTTTTTTTTTCCTTTTTTTTTAATCGTACATCGTCACAAAGCACTTTAAACCCCAAAGAGCAAGACCAAGAGACAGTGGCAAGACAAAACTCCGTTATGTTGATATTTTAAGGAGGAAACCTTGTGAGGACCGAGGCTCAGTGGGGGACTCATCCTCCTTGAGCATCAACAGTGAAGGACAGCCATGTACAGATTGTGTGGTGATCACGTGACCCGGATTTAACAATTAAATACTCTATTAAAATAAAGTCCATTGAGGGCGTCCTGCAGGACCGCCGGTCCAATAGAGATCCAGGTTCCGTCCAGTAATCGTTGTACCCGCAGTGAAACCACCACAAAACCACAACTCCAACCAATCAACCCACCGAATGTTCAAATCCCGTACAAACAGGGACCGGTGATGTACCCCTGCCCTCTACATGCCCCCGCCCCCCTCCTTTCATTTAGTTTCTGATTGGTTTATTTTTTCAGATATTTATTGGAGCAGGACTTCCCCGGAATGAGGATTGGCCCCGAGCCCACCACGGACTCCTTCATCGCCGTCATGCATGGAGACACCGAGGGCTTGATCCCTGGAAACGCTCTGGTGGTTGATCCGAAGAAGCCGTTTCGCAAGCTGAATGCGTTTGGCAACGCGTTTCTCAACAGGTCGGTCTGCGCACAAAACGTTTAAACAATAAAATTAAACTGCTTTACTTTTTTAATATACAATAGTAAACAGCACACGCTGGCTTAGTGTTTAGCATGTTCTCCTCTCAGCGCTGGTGATTCCTGGTTCGAATCCCCATCTGGGTGGAGTTTCCATGTTCTCCCCGTGTCCGCTTGGTTTTCCTCCGGGTTCTCCGGTTTCCTCCCACAGTCCAAAAACATGGCTCAAGGTCAATTGAGTTTTCCAAATTGCCCCATATAGAGTGTGTGTGAGTGTGCCCAGCGATAGATTGGCGTCCTGTCTTGGGTGTATCTGCCCAGCGCCTGAAACGTTCTCCCCTAGATGGGCATGGGGAACCCCCCGCGATGATGATGGATGGATGTTTAGCTGTTTGGCAACATCGTGACTTAGTGGTTTAGCATGTTCTCCTCTCAGTGCTGGGGATTCAGGTTTGAATCCCCATCTGGGTGGAGTTTGCATGTTCACCCCGTGTCCATGTGGGTCTCCTCCAGGTTCTCCGGTTTCGTTCCACGGTTCAAGAACATGGATTCAAGGTCAATTGAGTTCTCCAAATTGCCCCATATAGAGTGTGTGTGTACAGTGATAGATTGGTGTCCTGTCCTGGGTGTATCTGCCCAGCGCCCGAAACGTTCTCCCCTGGATGGACATGGGGGGAAAAAAATAATTTCTAAGGCGGTATTGTCCCGAAGAATGACGTGCTTTCACATTGGCATGTTCTGCTAAGATTTGATTTGGAGGCGAGATACAAAGGCTGGCTTTAGGAGCGCCGGGCAGGACACCAGTCTATCACTGGACACTCACTCACTTACACACACACACTCTATATGGGGCAATTTGGAGAACTTAATTGACCTTGATCCATGTTTTTGTACTGTGGGAGGAAACCGGAGAACCCACAGGAAACCCATGTGGACACGGGGAGAACATGGAAACTCCACCCAGATTGGGATTCGAACCGGGAATCCCCAGCGCTGAGAGGAGAACATGCTAAACCACGAGTTCTGTGTGTGTTCTGTAGGTTTGTGTGCGCTCAGCTTCCCAACCCGGTTCTGGAGAGCATCAGTGTGATCGATACCCCAGGAATCCTGTCTGGAGAGAAGCAGAGGATCAGCAGAGGTACCTCAATCCTGCACAAAATTCAAAACCACGTCAACACCAATCACGTGTTTTCAACTTTAAACTCCACCTCTGAGTTTATAATAAAGCATTACGGTACGAGGGGGCGTGGCATTAATCTGAATAAACCCTATAAAGAGGTGTTATTAGTCCTGATGTGTAGTGCAGTACAGTTCCACCTCTTTACGTGATTTATTCACAATAATACACAACCTCGAGTGTTTTAATACTTTAATAAAACTCTTACAAACACACTATAATAAAAAACAAGTTTCAATTCAGAAATGTGTTTCTATATATTATATATAATAAAATATTAGAAGCAAAGTAGTTAATAATCTGATCTTCCGCAATGTAATCTAGTCCGGGTTTTAATGTGAACGCTGGCTGCTGTGTAACAGGACTCAGGTTTCTCTAACAATCAAACACCACCATCAGGGGGGTAGGGGGGGGGTCCCCATGCCCATGCCCATGCCCATCCAGGGGAGAACGTTTCGGGTGCTGGGCAGATACACCCAGGACAGGACACCAATCCATCACTGTACACACACTCACTCACTCACACAAACTCTATATGGGGCAATTTGGAGAACTCAATTGCCCTTGATCCATGTTTTTGGACTGTGGGAGAAAACCGGAGAACCCGGAGGAAACCCACGCGGACACGGGGAGGACATGCTAAACCATGACGCCACTGTTTATATTAATCTGAATGTGAAGTGCTCAGAGGCGTGTGTTATTGTCGGTGAGGTCACGGCTGTGCAAACAGCTCAGTCAGATTTAAGAACCGGAACATTGCGTTTTATAAGAGGGCCTTCTGACCTTATGATTAAAATACGTTTTTCCAAACTGACTTTCGGGAATAATAAAGACAATAATACATAATAAACACAATAATACATAATAAACACAATAATACTTAATAAACACAATAATACTTAATAAACACAATAAAACATAATAAACACAATAAAACATAATAAACACAATAAAACATAATAAACACAATAATACATAATAAACACAATAATACATAATAAACACTATAATACTTAATTAAAACATAAAACATATTAAACACAATAAAACATAATAAACACAATATTATGCATTACTGTGTTTATTATGTATTATTTTGTTTATTATGTTTTATGTTTTAATTAAGTATTATAGTGTTTATTATGTATTATTGTGTTTATTATGCATTACTGTGTTTATTATGTATTAAACACAATAATACATAATAAACACTAATACTTAATTAAAACATAATAAACTCAATAATACATAATAAACACAATGAAACATAATAAACACAATAAAAAATAATAAAAACATAAAACATAATAAACTCAATAATACATAATAAAAACATAAAACATAATAACCACAATAAAACATAATAAAATCATAAAACATAATAAACTCAATAATACATAATAAAAACATAATAAACACAATAAAACATAATAAACACATAAAACATAATAAACACAATAATACATAAAACACAATAATACATAATAAAATCATAAAACATAATAAACTCAATAATACATAATAAAAACATAAAACATAATAAACACAATAAAACATAATAAACACAAACATAATAAACACAATAATACATAATAAACACAAACATAATAAACACAATAATACATAATACAAACATAAAACATAACAAACACAATAAAACATAATAAACACAATAATAAAAACACAGCGTCCTTGGGTATTCTGAAAGGCGCTTTCAAATAAAATGTCCATCCATTCATTATCTTCAGCTTTATCCTATATTAAGGTCGCGGTGGGGTTCCCCATGTCCATCCATGGGAGAACATTTCAGGCGCTGGGCAGATACACCCAGGACAGGACCCCAATCTATCGCTGGGCACACACTCACACACACACACACTCTATATGGGGCAATTTGGAGAATTCAGTTGACCTTGATCCATGTTTTTGGACTGTGGGAGGAAACCGGAGAACCCGGCGGAAACCCACGCGGACACGGTGAGAACATGGAAACTCCACCCAGATGGGGATTCGAACCGGGAATCCCTAGCGCTGAGAGGCGAACGTGCTAAACCACTAAGCCGCCGTGCCGCCCTTCAAATAAAATAAAATGTGTTATTATTATTACAATAACATGAGTTTATTTGCAAGTATAGAAATATTAAGGTATTAAAGGTGTTAATAAATGATCATCTCGGGTCGTTCTGGCTCTCCGTCGTCTGATTCGCGTGTTCCGCTGTTAGAACTCGTCGTGTTGAAATCTGCAGGGAAATATTTCGAGGGTTCACAAACTTTCGAGCCCCTCTGTTATTTTCGTGCCGGCCGTGTGACATTGGAACCCTCGCAGATCTGTGTGAGTGTTATATTCTGCAGTCGCTGATGAAACGCTGTGTCGCCGCTGCCCGCGAAATGCTTCCACGGGTCACATGACCTGACCAGTCAAGGTCAAACGCTTTAACGAGAAAGAAAGCGCAGATAATTATTAACGGGAATGCCGGCGCTAGCTTTCTTAGAAACGCAATAAAAATGCTTCAGGTTCGCAGCTCGGCGGTTCCCACTTCGTGGGTGTGGGTTTTCAAAATGAACATTAAAACAAGCTGAATATAAAGATATATAATTTAAAAAAACCACCCCTGTATCGTGTTAAATGATTTGATCCTAAATTAATTCCGCTATTAAAGTATAAAATTTAGTAGAAAACGGGCAATTTAGCCGTAAAAAACATTCATCCATTATCTTCTGCTTTATCCTCTATTAGGGTCGCGGGGGGGGGTTCCCCATACCCATCCAGGGGAGAACGTTTCGGGCGCTGGGCAGATACTCCCAGGACAGGGTGGCAATCTATCACTGAACACACACACACTCTATATGGGGCAATTTGGAGAATTCAATTTGCCTTTATCCGTGTTTTTGGACTGTGGGAGGAAACCCACGTGGACACGGGGAGAACATGCAAACTCCACCCAGATGGGGATTTGAACCGGGAATCCCTAGTGCTGAGAGGAGAACATGCCAACCACTAAGCCATCATGCAGCCCTAGTCATTGGTCATTTTTTAAATTGATTCATGTGTTTGGGAGGCACGGTGGCTTAGTGGTTTAGCATGTTCTCCTCTTAGTGTTAGGGATTTCCAGTTCGAATCCCAATCTGGGTGGAGTTTGCATGTTCTCCCTTTGTCCGTGTGGGTTTCCTCCGGGTTCTCCGGTTTCCTCCCACAGTCCAAAAACATGGATCAAGGGCAATTGAGTTCTCCTAATTGCCCCATATAGAGTGTGTGTGAGTGTGTACAGTGATAGATTGGCGTCCTGTCCTGGGTGTATCTGCCCAGCGCCCGAAAACATTGGGCAGAACCCTCCCCCCCCCCCCTAATAGAGGATAAAGCGGAATATAATGGATGGAAACTTTTACCAGACACACAGATGAAGCTGATATGGGGGGGGGGTGATAATCAGCACGAATTTTAGAATTAAAAAGGAAGTTACCGAATTCTTTAATTAATTAGTTAGCAGAAATTAGTTCCTTTAAATTAGATTTCTTCAAAGAAGCGCCAAATGAAGGAAAAACTTTTTTGGCGTGTAACCTTACACAAGATGCTGACGAATACTGGATGGAACCTGACAAGGCGGTCCTGCAGGACGCCCCCTAATGGACTCACATATAGTTTTCCAGTTGTTAGTTTTTCCATTTGTTAGATATCTGTACATAGCTGTCCTGTACATAGCTGTTGTTGCTGCCTGGCCACTCAAGGAGGATGAGTCCCCCACTGAGTCTTGGTCCTCCCAAGGTTTCTTCCTTAAATAACAACATAACAGGGAGTTTTTTCTTGCCGCTGTCTCTTCGGCTTGCTCTTTGGGGGTTTAAAGGCGTTTCATTCTGTAAAGCTGCTTTATGACAATGTACTGTTGTAAAAAGCGCGACATAAATAAATAACTTGAACTTGAAGATTTTATTATCATTAATATCACATGTGGTACATGAGATAAGAATGAAATTATGGGTCACGGACCCCGATTACCCTGTTATATAAGTTATAATTTAAATTTTAAAGAAGAACATTAGATTTTTCTTAAAATACAGTATATAGATATGACGGGTGGCTTAGTGGTTAGCACGTTCGCCTCTCAGCGCTATGGATTCCCGGTTCGAATCCCCATCTGGGTGGAGTTTCCATGTTCTCCCCGTGTCCGCGTGGGTTTCCTCTGGGTTCTCCGGTTTCCTCCCACAGTCTAAAAACATGGATCAAGTCAATTGAATTCTCAAAATTGCCCCATATAGAGTGAGTGTGTGTGTGTGTGTGTGTGTGTGTGAGTGTGTGCCCAGCGATGGATTGGCGCCCTGTCCTGGGTGTATCTGCCCAGCGCCCGAGACGTTTTCCCCTGGATGGGGGGAACCCTACCGCGACCCTAATAGAGGATAAAGTGGGAGATAGAGAATGAATGAATATATAGATATGTGAAATATACATAGAACATACATATATATACATAGAATATACAACTATGAATATATATATATATATATATAAAATATACAACTTACATATAAGGTGCCATACAGGCCACTCAAACCTAACATATAGACGCCTAATAACAGAAGCCGCACCACCACCCTGCCAACCGTGCAGCATCGTTTGTGCAGACGTGAAGAGCTATTCTGGAGAAGGAGCGTTTAGCATTACTCAGCACTTTTAGGTTCGCCCTGATGCCTGCATTAACGTTACATTAACGCTCAGTCATTAAGCAGACGCTCTTCTCCAAAGCGAACAACACAAGACCCAGCTGCACTGTGGAATCATCAAACCTGATCGTTATCCGACCCTAACGCTTATTAAATCAATTTTTATATTTAGTGTTTGTGTTAGAGATGTGTTCTGAGGTGTTCCTTAAAGACGTTCAGTGACTCGCGCTTTACGAACAGAGTTGGGAAGATGGTTCCACCTTTGCTCAGTGGAGAACCATACGGAGTGAGAGTCAGCCCCACGGTGAGGTTGCCCCACCAGGCGACATTCCTCACTAGAACGTAGTGAACGAGTCGGAGTGTGTTTTAAAATCTAGAGTGAAGGTCAGAGGGACCAGATCCAGAGATCGTCCTGTAGATCAGAGTCATGGTCTCGGACTGAATGCAGCAGCTACAGGGAGCCAATCAGAGAGGAGAGGTGGAGTCACATGACTCCATTGATCAGTGGAGATCGATATGGAGGGAGAGTCAGCACCACGGCAAGGTTGCCCCACCTGGTGACATTCTTTACTAGAACGTCGTGAACGAGTCGGAGTGTGTTTTAAAATCTAGAGTGAAGGTCAGAGGGGCCAGATCCAGAGATCGTCCTGTAGATCAGAGTCATGTGACTTGTACTGAACGCAGCAGCTACAGGGAGCCAATGAGGGAGGAGAGGTGGAGTCACATGACTCCATTGATCAGTGGAGAACGATACGGAGGGAGAGTCAGCCCCACGGCGAGGTTGCCCCACCAGGCGACATTCATCACTAGAATGTCGTGAACGAGTCGGAGTGTGTTTTAAAATCTAGAGTGAAGGTCAGAGGGGCCAGATCCAGAGATCGTCCTGTAGATCAGAGTCAGGTACAGGGATCCAATCAGAGAGGAGCGGTGGAGTCACATGACTCCATTGATCAGTGGAGATCGATATGGAGGGAGAGTCAGCACCACGGCGAGGTTGCCCCACCTGGTGACATTCTTTACTAGAACGTCGTGAACGAGTCGGAGTGTGTTTTAAAATCTAGAGTGAAGGTCAGAGGGGCCAGATCCAGAGATCGTCCTGTAGATCAGAGTCATGTGACTTGTACTGAACGCAGCAGCTACAGGGAGCCAATGAGGGAGGAGAGGTGGAGTCACATGACTCCATTGATCAGTGGAGAACGATACGGAGGGAGAGTCAGCCCCACGGCGAGGTTGCCCCACCAGGCGACATTCATCACTAGAATGTCGTGAACGAGTCGGAGTGTGTTTTAAAATCTAGAGTGAAGGTCAGAGGGGCCAGATCCAGAGATCGTCCTGTAGATCAGTCAGGTACAGGGAGCCAATCAGAGAGGAGCAGTGGAGTCACATGATTCGCTTGGGTGGTTGAACACGAGTCCAAAGGCAGGGGGGGGGGGGTGATGCTCAGCTCCGTGGGGGGTCCGGAGTCATGACCCCTGATCCTGTGGCAGTGTGTGCGTGTGTGCGTGTGTGCGTGTGTGTGTGTGTGTGTGTGTGTGTGTGTGTGTGTGTGTGTGTGTGTGTGTGTGTGTGTGAGCACATCTATTTGTTTCACTGCAAGGATGGGTTACATGTGGAGGACCAATAGGACCTTTATTTTGTAATATTGTTTTAGCTCATAATTTTAAATTTGCGCTTCATTTGATTTGTGAGCATTTGTGTTTTTTTTTCTCAACAGCGGCGACGGAAGACGTGTGTGGTTATAGTTCCGTGCGTAAATGCCCATACGGAGGTATTGTTGACTAACGACCCCCCCGATGCAACATTAACCGCTATGCTCTCAGAATAAAGCCCTGCTTCCTGAAATTATCCTGAAATTAAAGCAGAACTCCACCTTAGAACATGGTCTAATGTTTATAATAAAAAAACTCTTTGGAGAACATGCTAAACACTGCACCACCATGTCACCCAGCAGTTTTATTTTTTTTTTTTATTTTAAAAAACAGGGCCGGTTTAAAAATGACCACATTTTTCCCTCCTAACATCACTGTGTAATGACGTCTCAAATCATTACTGAATTTTAATGATAATAAATTTGTAATAATAAAAATAATCCATGGTTAAAATAATGCCTACTTTTAATATAATAATTGTTTTATTACCTGGTGGAATTTTCTTTAATTTATTTTTTTTTAAACCTCTGTAATAAGAGTGTAAATATTAATCGTTTCGAATCGATGCATTGATTTATACCGCCCGCGATTCGATGCATCTGCAAGAATTCATTCATTAATGTTTAAAATTAATCTGTTTATTTTGCCGCCTTTTTGTTCTCATATATTTTTTACATCCGCTTCGACATGCGCATACTACATGCTCTAATGCTGCAGGTGGCGCTATCTCATAATTGTCCTCCGAATTCACTAATACCTCAAAGTCAAGTGTGGAAGTATTTATTTATTTATTTATTTTTAATTACACCCCTATATTATCTTCATCTCTGTGTCTGGTAAAAAGTGTAAATGCTATTTCACCCACTTCCTTTTATCTGATTAAACTGAAACTTTGCACAATTGTTCATCGTCGATGACAACACATGAATCAATGAACTAATTAGTGGTAATTAATAAATTTTGTTTTTTTACTTGTTTTTCTAGACCACCGTAAATGCGCACACATCATTAAAAAAAATTTTTTTACAGAAATTAGGATGATTTTATTTGACAAAAGGCTATATAAAACGAAAACAAAGACATTTAATGTAAAAACTAATGCTTAGCAGCAGCCATGGACACCCCCATGTGTTCAAAATGGTACATTCGACTATGAGGTTCATAGTCGACTACGGTTCTCCTAATCGATTCGTCGATTCAGCGAATATTGCAGCATACCCCTAATATATATATATATATATAATGAACCAATTAAGTAATTAGTGGTGTGTATGTGTGTGTGTGTGTGTATATATATATATATATATATATATATATATATATATATATATATATAATGCACCTCTATAGTTTCATTCATTCATTATCTTCCGCTTTATCCTCTATTAGGGTCGCGGTGGGGTTCCCCATGCCCATCCAGGGGAGAACGTCTCGGGCGCTGGGCAGATAGACCCAGGACAGGGCGCCAATCCATCGCTGGGTACACACTCACACACTCAAGCACACTCTATGGGGCAATTTAGAGAACTCAATTAACTTGATCCATGTTTTTGGACTGTGGGAGGAAACCGGAGAACCCGGAGGAAACCCACGCAGACACGGGGAGAACATGGAAACTCCACCCAGATGGGGATTCGAACCGGGAATCCCTAGCGCTGAGAGGAGAACATGCTAAACCACTAAGACACCGTGCCGCCCAATATTATTTATATATATATATTATATATATATATATATATATATATATATATATATATATATATATATATAATGCACCTCTATAGTTTACTTTTTTTTACTCATTTATTGTTTTATTCATTCATTATTTTAAAAAATCCCCCCCCCTTTTTTTTTAAATTCATTCATTTGAATGAAAGACCAAATAACAGAATGGACAGAGATTTAACGGAGAACTCTTCTGCTGCAAATGATTGAAAATAAGAGGACTGGTCTGCACGCACATCGTTACTCATTTCGTTACCGTTGTTATGGAGATCTATGGAATCCGGTCCGTGTCTGATTTTCGGTATGATGGATCTCATGGGGAACCATCTCGTTCTCTTACAGGCTACGACTTTGCCGCCGTGTTGGAATGGTTCGCCGAGCGCGTGGACCGCATCATCCTGTTGTTTGACGCCCATAAGCTGGACATCTCGGACGAGTTCTCCGAGGTGATCAAAGCCCTGAAGAACCACGAGGACAAGATCCGCGTGGTGCTCAACAAAGCCGACCAGATCGAAACCCAGCAGCTGATGCGCGTCTACGGGGCCCTCATGTGGTCGCTGGGCAAGATCGTCAACACGCCCGAGGTCATCCGCGTCTACATCGGCTCGTTCTGGTCTCACCCGCTGCTCATCCCCGACAACCGCAAGCTGTTCGAGGCCGAGGAGCAGGATCTGTTCAAGGACATCCAGTCGTTACCCCGAAATGCTGCCCTTCGGAAGCTTAATGACCTCATCAAGAGGGCCAGACTCGCCAAGGTCAGTCAAAGCATTCAACAGGGGGGGCGCTGTTCTCCATCCATCCATCCATTATTTTCCGCTTTATCCTCTACTAGGGTTGCTGTTCCCCATGCTCATCCAGGGGAGAACGTTTCAGGCGCTGGGCAGATACACCCAGGACAGAGGGGCAATCTATCACTGTACACAAGCACACTCTATATGGGGCAATTAGAAAAATTCTATTGTCCTTGAATCCATGTTTTTTGGACTGTGGGGGAAACTGGAGAACCTCTACTGTCCATCCAGTAGAGAACGTCTCGGGCGCTGGGCAGATACACCCAGGACAGGACGCCAATCTATCACTGTACACACACTCACTCACACACTCTATATGGGGCAATTTGGAGAACTCAATTGACCTTGAATTCATATTTTTGGACTGTGGGAGGAAACTGGAGAACCCAGAGGAAACCCACACGGACACGGGGAGAGCATGCGAACTCCACCCAGATTGGGACTCGAACCGGGAATCCCTAATGCTAAGTGGAGAACATGCCAATCACTAAGCCCAGGCAGTTTTTTTAATTAAATAAAAAACTTTTCATTCCTGTTTTTGTGACTTTTTTTGAGCTGGATGCCCAAATTATGTAAAAATACACATTAAACACTTAAAGGTGTTTAAATTGTGGGCCCTGAATCTATAATCTATATAGGTTTAACTTTTTGAATAAAATTATGCAAATGAATCAACTTTTTAAAAAAAAAAAAATTGTGGTTGGCATGTTCTCCTCTCAGTGCTGGGGATTCCCGGTTCGAATCCCAATCTGGGTGGAGTTTGCATGTTCTCCCCGTGTCTGCGTGGGTTTCCTCCGGGTTCTCCGGTTTCCTCCCACAGTCCAAAAACATGGATCAAGGTCAATTGAGTTCTCCAAATTGCCCCATATAGAGTGTGTGTGTGAGTGAGTGTGTGCCCAGTGATAGATTGGTGTCTTGTCCTGGGTCTATCTGCCCAGCACCCGAAACGTTCTCCCCTGGATGGACATGGGGAACGCCCCCCTCCCTCGCGACCCTAATAGAGTATAAAGCAGAAGATGATGGATGGATGGGTGGGTCTGCTGTACAATACCTTCATTGTTAATTAATCCAGAATAATCTGACTGGATTACCGTTTCTGTTTAAAGGTTCACGCTTACATAATCAGCTCTCTGAAGAAGGAGATGCCCACCGTGTTTGGAAAAGACAACAAGAAGAAGGAGCTGATCAACAGCCTGGGGGAGATCTACAGCCGAATCGAGCGCGAACATCAGATTTCTCCCGGAGATTTTCCGAATCTGAAACGAATGCAGGTAAACGTCCCGAACCCCAGCCAGCATCTGTAATTAGACGCCTGTGCTAACGGGCTCATCGTTTAAATGCGGTGTTCGTCCGCGTGTGCCGTCATGGCTGAAAGTGGTGGCGCCTCTGAACAAGTTCCAATTGCAATTATATATTTTGTTATGAAATCTGAAAGAAAAAAGACAAAAAAATCAGCTTAATATATTTGGTTATATTATATATCTTTTATTTATATATATATATATATATATATATATATATATATATATATATATATATATATATATATATATATATATATATATATGCATACATACAGCGATGGATTGGCGCCCTGTCCTGGGTCTATTTGCCCAGCGCCCAAGACGTTCTCCCCTGGATGGGCATGGGGAACCCCATCGCGCCCCTAATATAGGATAAAGCATGAATGAATGAAATATATATATATATATGAATGAATGAATGAAATATATATATATATATATATATATATTTATATATGTGTATGTGTGTATTTCATCCATCCATTATCTTCTGCTTTTTCCTATCCTATATTAGGGTCATGGGGGGGGGGTTCCCCATCCCATCCAGAGCAGTACGTTTCGGGCGCTGGGCAGATACACCCAGGATCTATCATTGACACACACACACTCTATATGGGGCAATTTAGAGAACCCAATTCACCTTGATCCATGTTTTTGGACTGTGGGAGGAAACCAGAGAACCCGGAGGAAACCCACGCGGACACGGGGAGAACATACAAACTCCACCCAGATGGGGATTCGAACCGGGAACCCCTAGTGCTGAGAGGAGAACATGCCAACCACTAAGCCACAGTGCCGCCCTTGTAAATATTAAAATATATGATGAAATATTTTTGTATAGATTAAAAATATATATCAATATTTCTGCTCTCCATAAAAATGAAGTATTTATTGATTATCTTCTGCTTTATCCTCTATTAGGGTCGCGGGGTGGGGGGGGGTTCCCCATGCCTATCCGGGGAGAACGTTTCGGGCGCTGGGCAGATACACCTAGGACGGGGGGCAAACTATCGCTAAAAATTGGGTATTTTATTTTAAAAATAAAAGGTTCCGGTGGTATTTATACGGAATGACCGTAACGTTGACGCACCGATGTTTAAACCCTCTTTCCCGTCGACAGGAGCAGCTGCAGGCTCACGACCTGAACAAGTTCCAGCCGCTGAAGCCGAAGCTGCTGGACGCGGTGGATGACATGCTGACGCAGGACATCGCCCAGCTGATGGTGCTGGTGCGGCAGGAGGAGACGCAGAGACCCTGCCACGTGGTGAAGGGCGGCGCCTTCGAGGGCACCCTGAACGGGCCGTTCGGCCACGGCTACGGCGAGGGCGCCGGCGAGGGCATCGACGAGCTGGAGTGGGTGGTGGCGCGAGACAAGCCCACGTACGACGAGATCTTCTACACGCTCTCGCCGATCAACGGCAAGGTGACCGGCGCCAACGCCAAGAGGGAGATGGTCAAGTCCAAGCTCCCCAACACGGTCCTCGGCAAAATCTGGAAGCTGGCCGACATCGACAAAGACGGCATGCTGGACGACGAAGAGTTCGCGCTGGCCAATCACCTCATCAAGGTCAAACTGGAGGGCCACGAGCTTCCCGCCGATCTCCCGTCACATCTGGTACCTCCGTCCAAGAGGAAACTCCCGGAGTAGAACATCCTCCACTGACCGGACTTTAAAGCCCACTATGAAACGATCAGCTCGTATGTACAACCGAATATCCATTCATATAAATATATGAAATATATAAAGCCGTTTAACATAGCGTGTCAGAGTGGCCCATATGGGGGCCCATATTAACCCAATGAGTCCATGTTCAGCCCAAATTCCTAGGGTTCTGCTGGCTTCTGTGAAGGTTCTCCTCCACACAGTAATGGTTCACCAACTAGAATAATCCATACGCTGTAGAACCTCCACTCGCGTGGCCTTTCTTTCTCTGGTTCTATAGTTTCCTCCCACATTACCCCCCCCCCCCCCTCCCGCGACCCTACTAGAGGATAAAGCAGAAGATCCAAGATTCAAGAAAAATTTATTATCATTAATATCACCTGTGGTGGGCACTAGGGATTCCCGGTTCGAATCCCCATCTGGGTGGAGTTTCCATGTTCTCCCCGTGTCCGCGTGGGTTTCCTCCGGGTTCTCCGGTTTCCTCCCACAGTCCAAAAACATGGATCAAGTTAATTGAGTTCTCTAAATTGCCCCATATAGAGTGTGTTTGAGTGTGAGAGTGTGTGCCCAGCAATGGATTGGCGCCCTGTCCTGGGTCTATCTGCCCAGCGCCCGAGACGTTCTCCCCTGGATGGGCATGGGGAACCCCACCGCGACCCTAATAGAGGATAAAGCGGGAGATAATGAATGAATGAATCACCTGTGGTATCACATGAGATAAGAACGAGATTATGGGTCATAATTCCGATTACCCCGTTATTTTAAAATGATAATTTTAAAGAAGAAAATTAGATTTAAAAAAATAATAATAATAATTTTTCTGCTTTATCCTCTATTAGGGTCACGGGGGGGCCCATATGGGGGCCCATATTAACCCAATGAGTCCATGTTCAGCCCAAATTCCTAGGGTTCCGCTGGCTTCTGCTGAGGTTCTCCTCAACACAGTAATGGTTCACCAACTAGAACAATCCATACGCTGTAGAACCTCCACTCCTGTCGCCCCCCCTCTCGCGACCCTACTAGAGGATAAAGCAGAAGATTCAAGAAAAATGTATTATCATTAATGTCACCTGTGGTATCACATGAGATAAGAATGAAATTATGGGTCTTCTTTAAATTTTAAAGAAGAAAATTAGATTAAAAAAATAAAAAAACAGTATAAGATGATGGATGGATGAATATTATTCCACATTAAAATCATCTTCGAATTTATAGAACTTCAAATACTTTTTTCTCTTTAAAAAATAACACGCTGTGGGGAAAAAAAAAACAAAAAACCTGAAATAAATTTTTTTTTTTTTTTCCCACGAAAGTCAAAATAACAAATCAGAACCTTGAGTTTTCTTTGCTTAGTTTTAGAAAAACAAACTTTTTAAATCCTGCTTTAACGGGAGGCCCATCCCTCCCAATGAGTCCATGTTCAGCCCAAATTCCTCGGGCCTTTCTCCTTAACTCTGGTTCTAGATGTAGTTTCCTTTCCCTGGTTCTACAGTCCCCCCCCCCCCCCCCATGACCCTAGTAGAGGATAAAGCAGAAGATTCAAGAAAATGTAATTATCATTAATATCACATGAGATAAGAACGAAATGATGGGTCACGGACCCCGATTACGCCGTTATTTTAAAATTAAAATTTTAAAGAAGAAAATTTGATTAAAATAAAATAAAAAAAATACAGTATAAGATGATGGATGGATGAATATTATTCCACATTAAAATCATCTTCAACTTTATAGAACTTAAAATACTTTTCTCTCTTAAAAAAAAAAACACGCTGTGGAAAAAAAAAACCTGAAATAAATAAAAATAAAATAAAATAAAAAATTTCCACGAAAGTCAAAATAACAAATCAGAACCTTGAGTTTTCTTTGTTTAAGAAAATAAACTTCACCTTTAAATCTCTTTCCGCTCTGCGTAAAAATGGAGCATCCATCCATCCATCCATTATTTTCTGCTTTATTCTCTATTAGGGTCACGGGGGGCCCTTATGGGGGCCCATATTACCCAATGAGTCCATGTTCAGCCCAAATTCCTAGGGTTCTGCTGGCTTCTGCTGAGGTTCTCCTCAACACCATATCGGTCAGCCAATCAGAACAATCCATACGCTGTAGAACGTCCACTCCTGTCGTGACGGCAGCATCGCCTTTCTAGCCTGACCTGACGACTGTTGATTGGTCCGTAGCTGTTTCTCCGTTCGTGTGGAGGCGTGGTCACAAACCCTCGTTGAACGTTTATTCTGCGTGTTTACGTTAACTGCACTAATAGTCGTGAGTTTCAGCGTAAATTGCAAAATGTAGCACTAACTGACAGAGTTTACACTTGGTTTTCTGTGGTTTAGCATGTTCTCCTTTCAGTACTGGGGATCCCCGGTTTGAATCCCACTCTGGGTGAGTTTGCATGTTCTCCCCGTGTCCGTGTGGGTTTTCCTCCGGGTTCTCCGGTTTTCCTCCCACTGTCCAAAATTCGTGCTCCTAATTGCCCCATATAGTCTGTGTGACACCATGTCCTAGAAAGAGCACCAACACTAATTCGGCTGAACCTACAATTTTTTATGCGAGGGTTAAAATTCACAAAAAATGGACAGGGAGCTGCGGTTTGCCCCAACCGCGTGTCCGCGTGGGTTTCCTCCGGGTTCTGCGATTTCCTCCCACAGGCCAAAAACATGGATTCAGCGTAAATTGAATGCTCTAAATTGCCCCATAAAGAGTGTGAGTGAGTGTGTCTACAGTGATAGATTGGTGTCCTGTCCTGGGTGTATCTGCCCAGCGCCCGAAACGTTCTCCCCTGGATGGACATGGGGAACCCCCCCCCCCCACCCCCTTGACCCTAGTAGACGATAAAGCGGAAGATAATGGATGAGTGAATGAATAATATTCTACATTAAATCGTCTTCAACTTTATAATACTTAAAATGCACACTGCGAAAAAAACATGAAATAAATAAAAATAAATTAAAAGGAGGCTTTTCCACAAAATAATAATAATAATAATAAATCAGAACGTTCAGTTGTTTTTGCTCTTGGGGCGTTTTAGAATAAAAACTTCACCTTTAAATCTCTTTAAATATTTCTGCTCTCCATAAAAATGTTTTGTGAAAATCGGACAAGTTTAAAATATGAGCACGCTCCAAAAAAAAAAAAATAAAATAAATCAATGTAAAATGATTGAATTGTATTACGGGCCAGATATGGCCCGCGGGCCGCGAGTTTAACTTCTGTGGTTTAGCTGGACCGCACACCGTCATCATGTAACGTCTCTCACAAAAGCCCAGCTGTACACTGACACACCAATCAAGGGAAAATTCAATTCCCTAACGATGTAACCTTATAGCTCTGTTACGCCGTCATCGAGGATGCATTAGTATTTAAACTGCGAGAGGTGCGTCTCAAAAACACCTACGTAAGGTCTTTAAGTGCTGGGGTCCGGTTGTGTCGTTGCGTTCATTTTCACGTTTTCGTCTAAAACCAAGTGTAAACGCAGTTTGTCGTACGTTATATATCCCGCGTGTTTGTCGTGTCTGATGTACTTGCTGTCTACGTAAATAAAACATATCGGTCTACGTTGAAAAGCGTGTGCCTTTTTTTTCTTACATTAAAATGTTGTAAGGGGGCGCTAGTGGGTAGAGTATGGAATAGACATGTTTTGTGGCGCTCCTTCAAACCAAACTTTTTTTTTAATTATTATTTTTTTTTTTTTTTTATTTTATTTTTTTAAATCCCTAAACTATTTCATCTTTGTTTAATAATTGAACTTAAACATATATATATACATTCCAGTGTGGGCGGCATGTTGGCTTAGTGGTTGGTATGTTCTCTCAGCACTAGGGATTCCCAGTTCGAATCCCCATTTGGGTGGAGTTTGCATGTTCTCCCTGTGTCCGTGTGGGTTTCCTCCGGGTTCTCCGGTTTCCTCCCACAGTCCAAAAACATGGATTCAAGGTCAATTGAATTCTCCAAATTGCCCCATATAGAGTGTGTGTGTGAGAGTCAATGTGTGTACAGTGATAGATTGGGTGTCCTGTCCTGGGTGTACTGCCCAGCGCCCCTGGATGGACATGGGGAACACCCCCACGACCCTAATAGAGGATAAAGAGAAAGATAATGGATATGGGGTGGGGTGGCTTAGTGGTTGGTATGTTCTCCTCTCAGCACTAGGGATTCCCAGTTCGAATCCCCATCTGGGTGGAGTTTGCATGTTCTCCCCGTGTCCGCGGTTAGGTTTCCTCCGGGTTCTCCGGTTTCCTCCCACAGTCCAAAAACCTGGATCAAGTCAATTGAATTCTCCAAATTGCCCCATATAGAGTGTGTGAGTGTGTGTGTGAGTGTGTGTACAGTGATAGATTGCCCCCCTGTCCTGGGTGTATCTGCCCAGCGCCCGAAACGTTCTCCCCTGGTTGGGCATGGGGAACCCCCCCCCACCCCCCGCGACCCTAGATAGAGGATAAAGCTAAATGAATAAATGTTGATTAATTGATATTCCTTTATTAGTCTCACAATGGGAATACATTGGGAAATAAATAAAAAAAAAAACATCCCCAGACTCTAAAGGTTCTAAAGGAGCACAGTTTGGGAACCCGAAAAAAAACACCTTAAACAGAGCACATGTATAAGAACATAGACATCGACATGGTTTCTGGACCGGTTGCCACTTAATGCGGCGCTCAGGCCCGTCTCGCCGGACGGGAGAGTGAACTCACAGCGACACAGCATTTGTTCTTGGAACAGTTCTTATGTCTCAGCACTCCATAGCGCCGGTTCTTCTGGTGAAGGTTCTCCATCAACGACTTGCCCCTGTAGACTTACGTTCTGATCACACGGCGCCGACTCAGCAAAATCAGACTTCATGTTTAGACGAGGCTCATGCAAATTTAGCCTGAATCTCTCCGTCTCTGCCTCCAAAGGTTCCGACCTCCTCGTTCGCGGCGCCCAAAGGTTCTCCAAGATGGTTTTGAGATTCATGGTCACAGTCGGAGTTCCAATGACTCTGCCCTTCACATCGATCCCATCGGGCGGCTTGAAGGGACGCTGGACAGCTGACCCAACACTGTACCAGGACAAGGCCTCATCCAATCAGCAGACCTCGTCATCAGACCTCCAAATACCAATAAATCTGACGTCTTCAGTGGAAAGTGGAGACGCCACGTCCCCCAAACGTCCATCTGCAAACAGGTGGGTTCCCCCGAACCCCGGCTTCTCGTTAAGACGATGAGAGAGCGTGTAATCAATTCCATGATGTCCTCGTTTTAAAAGAGTTCTTTGTTTAAGCATGGCAGTCATTAATTAATAACTCCGTTAATGATGTTGGTGCTTCTTTGGTGATGGCAGGATCAGAAGAAGGACGTCCTCCACCTCTGGGTTTGCGCTGCGGGTTCACATGGATTAATCACCAGCATCCAGCTGCTGTCTGACGAATCCAGCGCCAGCTCGCTGTCCAAACAGAACCGGGACGCCTGGTGTTCCAGGTGAGAACCCAGTTTCATCCAGTGCTTAGAGACACAACAAACATTTATTTATATTACATTTATAGTGGGGCGGCACGGTGGCTTAGTGGTTTAGCATGTTCTCCTCTCAGCGCTGGGGATTCCCGGTTCGATTCCCAATCTGGGTGGAGTTTGCATGTTCTCCCCGTGTCCGCATGGGTTTCCTCCGGGTTCTCCGGTTTCCTCCCACAGTCCAAAAACATGGATCAAGGTCAATGGAATTCTCCAAATTGCCCCATATAGAGTGTGTATGTGTGTGTACAGTGATAGATTGGCGTCCTGTCCTGGGTGTATCTGCCCAGCGCCCAAAACGTTCTCCCCCGGATGGACATGGGGAACCCCCCCCCCCCCCCCCCCCCCCGCGTGACCCTAATAGAGGATAAAGCTGAAGATAATTTATAGTTGTAGTTGTATATTCTATTACATTTTGCATATCGATACATTTTACATGTTCTCCCCATGTCCACGTGGGTTTCCTCCGGGTTCTCTGGTTTCCTCCCACAGTCCAAAAAACATGGATTCAAGGTGAATGCTCTAAATTGCCCCATATTGCATGCACGTGTGTGGCCAGCAATATATTGGCGTCCTGTCCTGGGTGTATCTGCCCAGCGCCCGAAACGATGAAGGTAAAGTGTAAGATTGTAAATTAATGAATTAATTAAGATTATCATCTCATCTCATTATCTTCCACTTTATCCTCTACTACCATCATGGGGGGGGGTGGTTCCCCATGTCCATATAGGGGAGAACGTTTCGGGTGCTGGGCAGATACACCCAGGACAGGACACCAATCTATCACTGTACACACACTCACTCACACACACACCACACACTCTATATGGGGCAATTTGGAGAATTCAATTGACCTTGAATCCATGTTTTTGACTGTGGGAGGAAACCGGAGAATATGGAGGAAACCAATGCAGACACGGGGAGAACACGCAAACTCCACCCAGATTGGGATTCGAACCGGGAACCCCCAGCGCTGAGAGGAGAACATGCTAAACACTAAGCCACCGTGCCGCCCAGATATAAAATTCTATTAAATTGTATCCTGTGTATATATTTTATTTTTATCCTCTAAATGCCCATCCAGGGGAGAAGTGTTGGGCTGTTGACACTAACACACACACACTAATTGCTTGACCATGTTTTTGGACGTGGGAACGAGAACCCGGAGGAAACCCACGCAGACACGGGGAGAACATGGAAACTCCAAGATGGGGATTTGAATCGGGAATCCCTAGTGTGAAGGAGAACATTAAACCACTAAGTGCCAGCGTATATATTTATTTTTTAAAATAAGTGTTCTGTTGATCTAATGTAGCTGACGGTTTCGTAACGATGCGTTTAAATTTTTGTTAATGTGAATGTTGCGCCAGCGTTGGATCTGCGTTACCTGTGTGCCATCGCTGATGTTGCAGGGCAGGAGCAGAATCTGTGATGAGGGCAGGGTGGTGGATACGGACAGACAGACCTCCCCCTGCCGAATCTGCTGTCTGTGGGTGTAGATCCACGCCTACGAAAAACCACAGCTCTCAGATCAGCGCACGAACATGCCACGTTAAACACACGTTCTGCTAAACCAGTGCTTCTCAAATAGTGGGGCGCGCCCCCCTGAGGGGGCGCAGTGCGGTGCCTGGGGGGGGCGCATAACAAGAAATCACAGAGCAAGTGATATTAAGTGTACTGAACAAACCCTCAAGAGACAACATGGAGAAATATTTAACAGAGATGAGGAGAGAAAGGCGGAGAGAGACGAAGATAATGAGAGCAACAAAAGTCAACGAAGTCAAGTGAACGTAGCGCCTGGCTTCACTGTAACTGAGGTGGGAGACGAAGAAAGACCGTTGTGTCTTCTGTGTCTTTAAATGTTGGCAGCGCACAGCGTGAAGCCAAATAAATGAAGGCGTCACTTAAAGACATTACACCCCAATCACGCTGATAACCACCTGAGTTTTTAATCGTAAACATGACGCGTAGAGCAGCAATCATCCCGCTTTATGAAAACTACTTCAGAAAAGCTGTGCTGCAAAACGGACGAGTTAGAGACATCAGTTCCGATTTCCTCATTTTGATAAAAAAAATAATAATAATAAAACCCAGCACAAATCGTTGTATTCATTTTAGTTTTGTAGATTAAAGTGTTAATAAATTGAGCTCCTGAATTAATGATGCTGATGAATTTGAATTTATTATTATTTATTGATTTTATTTCATTTTATTTTTCAGTATCAAATGCCGGTCAGTTCAAAAATGTTTCTAGTTTAAATAAGGATTTCATTCGTTTCTGTTACAAACTAAAAAACAAAGTTAATAAAATTATTCTGTTCTAAGTTGATCTATATTTCTTTCTTTTTTATTTTCTTTATTGTTAATAAGGAGACATTGTTATAAAAGAGCTGTACTTAGAACAAATTTATAGACAAATCATACTACATTGGGCGTGTAAAAATACTTTATCCCATTTTGTCATGTGGGGGGGGGGGTGAGTGTGCGTGTGTGTGTGGGGGGGCGCAAAAAGTTTACTTCTTCCTAGGGGGGGCTTAACAGAAAATAATTGAGAATCACTGCACTAAACAATTATGATACTAGAGGGCGTGGCTTTATTCGGAATAAACCCCGTAAAGAGGTGTTATTAGTCCTGATGTGTAGTGGAGTACAGTTCCACCTCTTTACGTGATTTATTCACAATAATACACAACCTCGAGAGTCTGATTAATTTAATAAAACACAAACTCACTAGAATAAAAAAATTGTCGCTTCTGCGATGAAATCTAGTCCGCTTTTTAAAATGAACGCTGATTGCTGTGTAACAGGATTACGTTTTTTTTCTAACAATCAAACGGTGCCATCTAGCAGCCAAATCATAACATTGTTTTAATTATAAAAACATACACAACAGCTCAG
>JAFMOC010001005.1:40000-50000 GCA_019802505.1 Corydoras sp. C115 | reverse complement strand
CTGCAACGGTCAGCAACACCATCAACACTGTCCACACCATCCACCAGCACACGGACACCTGCAACGGTCAGCAACACCATCAACACTGTCCACCCCCACTGTCCACACCATCCACCAGCACACGGACACCTGCAACGGTCAGCAACACCATCAACACTGTCCACACCATCCACCAGCACACGGACACCTGCAACGGTCAGCAACACCATCATCAACACTGCACACAGACACCTCCCACCCATCCACCAAATCCACACAGGCACACGGACACCTGCAACGGTCAGCAACACCATCACTCACACCATCAACACTGTCCACACCATCCACAGATACCTGCAACGGTCAGCAACACCATCAACACTGTCCACACCACCCCACCAGTCACACGGACACCTGCACGGTCAGCAACACCATCAACACTGTCCACCATCAAACAACGGAAACACCATGCCACGGCTGGTCCCAGCAAACACATCAACACCCACACCATCCACAGCACACGGACACCTGCAACGGTCAGCAAACACCATCAACACTGTCCACACCCATCCACACCATCCACACACGGACACCTGCAACGGTCAGCAACCACCATCAACACTGTTCCACCCCCACTTGTCCACACCATCCACCAGCACACGGGATCACCTTCAACGGTCCAGCAACACCATCAAACCACTGTCCAACCATACACCAGAGCACACGGACACCTGCAACGGTCAGCAACACCATCAACACTGTCCACACCATCCACCAGCCACACACCGACACCTGCAACGGTCCAGCAACACCCATCAACACTGTCCCACACCCATCCCCCCAGCACACGGACACCTGCAACGGTCAGCAAACCATCAACACTGTCCACGACCATCCCCAGCCACACAACGGACCACCTGCAACGGTCAGCAACACCATCAACACTGTCCACACCATCCACCAGCACACAGACACCTGCAACGGTCAGCAACACCATCAACACTGTCCACACCATCCACACAGCAAATCGGACACCTGCAACAGGTCCAACCCCATCACACTTGCCACCATCCACCAGCCACCGGACACCTGCAACGGTCATCAACACCATCAACAACTGTCCCCCCATACCACATCCACACGGACCACACCTGCAACGGTCAGCAACACCATCACTCACATCCACTGTCCACACCATCCACAGATACCTGTCCACACCCCAACGTCCACCCCCATCACACATCCACCCCCCCATCCCACCACCCACACGTCCACACACCCACACATCCACACCCCACACCGTCCACACACCCAACATCCACCCCCAACACCACACCCAACCGTCCACACCCAACATCCACACCCCAACGTCACCCCCACACCGTCCACACCCAACATCCACACCCACACATCGTCACACCCAACCGTCCACACCCAACATCCCCCACACCCAACGTCCCACACCCAACATCCACCACCACACCGTCCACACCCAACATCCACACCCAACGTCCACCCCACACCGTCCACACCCAACATCCCCCCCACACCGTCCACCACCCCCCGTCCACACCCAACATCCACACCCAACATCCACACCCAACGTCCACCCCCACACCGTCCACACCCAACATCCACCCCCACACCATCCACACCCAACATCACCCCCACACCGTCCACACCCAACATCCACCCCCACCCCACACGTCCACCCCCACCCGTCCACACCCAACATCCACAACCAACGTCCACCACCACCACACCGTCCCACACCCAACATCCACCCCCACACCGTCACACCCAACATCCACCCCCACACCGTCCACACCCAACACATCCACCCCACACCCACACCTGTCCACACCACAACATCCACCCCACACGTCCAACCCCCAACGTCCACCACCACAAATCACCATCCACCCACATCCAACACCAACGTCCCACCCCCCACACCACCACACCCACATCCACCCCCACCCATCCCACACCCAAAACGTCCACCCCCACACCGTCCACACCAAACAACCACCCCCACACCGTCCACACCCCCCACCGTCCACCCCACACAGCCCACACACACCAACATCCACCACCACACCAACCACCCCCACCACCGTCCACACCCAACATCCACCCCCAACCGTCCACACCCCCATCCACCCCCACACCGTCCACACCAACATCCACCCCACACCGTCCACACCCACACCGTCCACCCACCCAACATCCACACCCAACAACCACCCCCACACCATCCACACCCACATCCACCCCACACCCCCACCCCAACGTCCACCCCCACACCGTCCACACCCACGTCCACCCCCACAACGTCCCACCCACATCCCAACCAACCCCGTCCACCCCCACACCGTCCACACCCAAAAAAAAAAAACATCCACCCCCACACCGTCCACACACCAACATCACCCCACCACCGTCCACACCCAACACCACCCCCACACCGTCCACACCCACACCGTCCACACCCAAACCCCACACCCAACGTCCACCCCCACCACCGTCCACACCCACACCGTCCACACCCAACCATCCACACCCACCACATCCACCACCCAACGTCCCACACCCCACACCGTCCACACCCAACATCCACCCCACACCACCACACCCAACATCCACCCCACACCGTCCACACCCAACATCCACCCCCACACCGTCCCCCCCCAACGTCCCACCCCCACACCGTCCACACCCACATCCACACCCAACGTCCACCCCCACACCGTCCACACCCAACATCCACCCCCACACCGTCCACACCCAACATCCACCCCCACACCGTCCACACCCAACATCCACCCCCACACCGTCCACACCCACACCGTCCACACCCAACATCCACACCCAACGTCCACCCCCACACCGTCCACACCCAACATCCACCCCCACACGTCCACACCCAACGTCCACCCCCACACCGTCCACACCCAACGTCCACCCCCACACAGTCCACACCCAACATCCACACCCAACGTCCACCCCCACACCGTCCACACCCAACATCCACCCCCACACCGTCCACACCCACACCGTCCACACCCAACATCCACACCCAACATCCACCCCCACACCGTCCACACCAACGTCCACACCCAACATCCACCCCCACACCGTCCACACCCAACATCCACCCCCACACCGTCCACACCCAACATCCACACCCAACGTCCACCCCCACACCGTCCACACCCAACATCCACCCCCACACCGTCCACACCCAACATCCACCCCCACACCGTCCACACCAACGTCCACACCCACCGTCCACCCCCACACCGTAAACACCGTCCACACCCACACGGACATCTGGAACGGTCACAGACACCATCACTCACACATCCAGCATGACCTCGGTGTCAGGAACATCCACAGAAATCAAAAGGCAGAGTTTTATTAAAGTTATAAATTGTTAGCATGTCATGCTAAAGCTAAGAGGCACCCCGCACCGCTGTGTGTGTGTGTGTGTGTGTGTGTGTGTGTGTGTGTGTGTGTGTGTGACAGAGACATGTACAGTTCTTCAGATGAAAGCCTTGTGTCGGAACTGTCGGTGAGATCAGAGGGAAGCGGATCTTTGAAGCGTTTCTTCCACTTCGCTCAACTCAATTCAGCTAAAGCTAACGGGCCGCGTGCCCATCCCCTCGCTCCCTTAACGGAGTGCACTATGTAGGGCGCAGGGCGCACGGCCGGCGCGGCGGCGCAGTGCGCAGGGAGAGGGCCCGCGGGCTGCGTTTGTAGCTCGGCCCTCCTGAAGTGGAACTCCGGATAAAAGCCGCCGGAGCTCCGGACTGACTGTCCGCAGTGTTGAGATCAAAGCGGATGAAAGCAGATGAAAGCAGATGAAAGCAGGTGAAGGCGGCCGCCGACCTTTGATGACGTTGCTGTAGATGGTGGCGCGGAAGTCCTCGCGGGCCCGCTGGTCGAAGTCGTGTCCGTGGATGATGCGCATCTGTTTGAGGAACGTGGACTTGCCGCTCTCCCCGGCGCCCAGCAGCAGGATCTTGACCAGCCGCTTCACGTAGGTCTTATCCCGGGAGAGGCAGCGGTCGATCTCCTTAGACCTGCGCAGCTGCTCCGCCTCGCCGCTGTTCAGCAGACATTTAGGGAAACAGAGAGATAGAAGAGAGCGGGACGGCAGGAAGTCCGCCATCTTTACCACAAACTTTCATCTATACAACAAACAGGGCGGGGCTTCAGGGCCTACTGACTACTGCACACTGCACACTGCACACTACACACTGCACACTACACACTGCATACTGCATACTGCACACTACACACTACACACTGCACACTGCATACTGCACACTACACACTGCACACTACACACTACACACTACACACTGCATACTGCATACTGCTGTAGTACACACACACTAACATACTGCACACTACACACTACACACTGCATACTGCTGTAGTACACACACACTAACATAATGCACACTACACACTACACACTGCATACTGCATACTGCTGTAGTACACACACACTAACATACTGCACACTACACACTACACACTGCATACTGCTGTAGTACACACACACTAACATAATGCACACTACACACTACACACTGCATACTGCATACTGCTGTAGTACACACACACTAACATAATGCACACTACACACTGCATACTGCATACTGCTGTAGTACACACACACTAACATAATGCACACTGCTGTAGTACACACACACTAACATAATGCACACTGCTGTAGTACACACACACTAACATACTGCACACTGCTGTAGTACACACACACTAACATAATGCACACTGCTGTAGTACACACACACTAACATAATGCACACTGCTGTAGTACACACACACTAACATAATGCACACTGCTGTAGTACACACACACTAACATAATGCACACTGCTGTAGTACACACACACTAACATAATGCACACTGCTGTAGTACACACACACTAACATAATGGCACACTGCTGTAGTACACACACACTAACATACTGCACACTGCTGTAGTACACACACACTAACATAATGCACACTGCTGTAGTACACACACACTAACATAATGCACACTGCTGTAGTACACACACACTAACATAATGCACACTGCTGTAGTACACACACACTAACATAATGCACACTGCTGTAGTACACACACACTAACATAATGCATACTGCTGTAGTACACACACACTAACATACTGCACACTACACACTGCATACTGCACACTACACACTGCTGTAGTACACACACACTAACATAATGCATACTGCTGTAGTACACACACACTAACATACTGCACACTGCATACTGCACACTGCATACTGCACACTGCTGTAGTACACACACACTAACATAATGCATACTGCATACTACATACTGCTGTAGTACACACACACTAACATACTGCACACTGCATACTGCCAGGATAATAATCTCCAACTGAACGTCAGCAAAACTAAGGAGCTGATAGTGGACTACAGCAGGAAACAGACGAGGAGCTTCCACCCTGTGAGGATCAACGGCGCTGCAGTAGAAAGAGTGGACAACTTCAAGTACCTTGGAGTTCACATCGTGCAGGACTTATCTTGGTCCTGAAACATTAACAAACTGGCAAAGAAGGCTCGTCAGCGTCTCTACCACCTTCGACTTCTACGAGACTTCAGACTGCCCTCCAAGGTCCTGCAGAACTTCTACTCCTGCACCGTCGAAAGCATCCTCACAGGGAACATCAGAACCTGGTTCGGGAACAGCACCCATCTGGACAGACGGTCACTACAGAGGGTGGGACGTTCGGCCGAACGCACCGTCCGAGTAGCACTTCCAGACCTCCAGACCATCTACAGGACGTGCTGCTGGTCCAAAGCCAAAAAGATTGTGGAAGACCTCAGTCATCCTGACAACAAGCTCTTCACTCTGTTGCCATCAGGACGGCGTTTTCGTGTCCTGAAGGCAAACACAGAGAGGACGAGGAGGAGCTTCTTCCCTACGGCGATTCGGACCCTGAACCAGGACTAAAAGGACATTAACCTGTAACACTGCACTGCAATATCTGCACGAAAAGCACAACACACTTTAACTTTAACACACTTCATAATTACCATTGCACATTGTAAATACATAGTCAAATTTTATCTTTATCTTTTTTTTTATCTTACTCTACCTTTCTTTCTTATCCTTTTTAAACAAATTTTATTTTTCTGTGGAGAGGTCAAAAAAGAAATTTCACTGCTGGCTGTACCATGTATAACTACGTATGTGACCAATAAACCTGATTCTGATTCTGATACTGACTACTGCACACTGCTGTAGTACACACACACTAACATACTGCATACTGCTGTAGTACACACACACTAACATAATGCACACTGCTGTAGTACACACACACTAACATAATGCACACTGCTGTAGTACACACACACTAACATACTGCATACTGCTGTAGTACACACACACTAACATAATGCACACTGCTGTAGTACACACACACTAACATACTGCACACTGCTGTAGTACACACACACTAACATAATGCACACTGCTGTAGTACACACACACACTAACATAATGCACACTGCTGTAGTACACACACACACTAACATAATGCACACTGCTGTAGTACACACACACTAACATACTGCACACTGCTGTAGTACACACACACTAACATAATGCACACTGCTGTAGTACACACACACTAACATAATGCACACTGCTGTAGTACACACACACTAACATAATGCACACTGCTGTAGTACACACACACTAACATACTGCACACTGCTGTAGTACACACACACACTAACATACTGCACACTGCTGTAGTACACACACACTAACATAATGCACACTGCTGTAGTACACACACACTAACATACTGCACACTGCTGTAGTACACACACACTAACATACTGCACACTGCTGTAGTACACACACACTAACATAATGCACACTGCTGTAGTACACACACACTAACATACTGCACACTGCTGTAGTACACACACACTAACATACTGCACACTGCTGTAGTACACACACACTAACATAATGCATACTGCTGTAGTACACACACACTAACATACTGCACACTGCTGTAGTACACACACACTAACATAATGCATACTGCTGTAGTACACACACACTAACATAATGCACACTGCTGTAGTACACACACACTAACATAATGCACACTGCTGTAGTACACACACACTAACATACTGCACACTGCTGTAGTACACACACACTAACATAATGCACACTGCTGTAGTACACACACACTAACATACTGCACACTGCTGTAGTACACACACACTAACATAATGCACACTGCTGTAGTACACACACACTAACATACTGCACACTGCTGTAGTACACACACACTAACATACTGCACACTGCTGTAGTACACACACACAACATAATGCATACGCTGTAGTACACACACACTAACATACTGCACACTGCTGTAGTACACACACACTAACATAATGCACACTGCTGTAGTACACACACACTAACATAATGCACACTGCTGTAGTACACACACACTAACATAATGCACACTGCTGTAGTACACACACACACTAACATAATGCACACTGCTGTAGTACACACACACTAACATAATGCACACTGCTGTAGTACACACACACTAACATAATTCACACTGCTGTAGTACACACACACTAACATACTGCACACTGCTGTAGTACACACACACTAACATACTGCACACTGCTGTAGTACACACACACTAACATACTGCACACTGCTGTAGTACACACACACTAACATAATGCACACTGCTGTAGTAACACACACTAACATAATGCACACTGCTGTAGTACACACACACTAACATACTGCACACTGCTGTAGTACACACACACTAACATAATGCACACTGCTGTAGTACACACACACTAACATAATGCACACTACACACTGCATACTGCATACTGCTGTAGTACACACACACTAACATAATGCACACTGCTGTAGTACACACACACTAACATAATGCACACTGCTGTAGTACACACACACTAACATAATGCACACTGCTGTAGTACACACACACTAACATAATGCACACTGCTGTAGTACACACACACTAACATACTGCACACTGCTGTAGTACACACACACTAACATAATGCACACTGCTGTAGTACACACACACTAACATAATGCACACTGCTGTAGTACACACACACTAACATAATGCACACTGCTGTAGTACACACACACTAACATACTGCACACTGCTGTAGTACACACACACTCTGGCATACTGCTGTAGTACACACACACTAACATAATGCACACTGCTGTAGTACACACACACTAACATACTGCACACTGCTGTAGTACACACACACTCTGGCATACTGCACACTGCTGTAGTACACACACACTCTGGCATACTGCATACTACAGTCACACATACTGTTTATGATCTGGCTGTAGTATGTACTATAGTGGAACACAGTCAACATGGAGGAGGAGCTGAGCCTGAAGCTGAATACACCACTGTTATCACTGTTCTCCTGTGGCGCCATCTACAGTCAGCACTCCACACTTAGTTCCTCCTGAGTACCACACACCTAAGAGTGTACCACACACCTGAGAGTACACCACACACCTGAGAGTGTACCACACACCTGAGAGTGTACCACACACCTGAGAGAGTACCACACACCTGAGAGTGTACCACACACCTGAGAGTGTACCACACACCTGAGAGTGTACCACACACCTGAGAGAGTACCACACACCTGAGAGTACACCACACACCTGAGAGTGTACCACACACCTGAGAGTGTACCACACACCTGAGAGTACCACACACCTGAGAGTACCTCACACACCTGAGAGTGTACCATACACCTGAGAGAGTACCTCACACACCTGAGAGTGTACCACACACCTGAGAGTGTCACACACCTGAGAGTGTGTCACACACCTGAGAGTGTACCACACACCTGAGAGTGTACCACACACTTGAGAGTGTACCACACACTTGAGAGTGTACCACACACCTGAGAGTACCACACACCTAAGAGTGTGTCACACACCTGAGAGTGTGTCACACACCTGAGAGTGTACCACACACCTGAGAGTGTGTCACACACCTGAGAGTGTACCACACACCTGAGAGTGTGTCACACACCTGAGAGTGTGTCACACACCTGAGAGTGTACCACACACCTGAGAGTGTGTCACACACCTAAGAGTGTACCACACACCTGAGAGTGTGTCACACACCTGAGAGTGTACCACACACTTGAGAGTGTACCACACACTTGAGAGTGTACCACACACCTGAGAGTACCACACACCTAAGAGTGTGTCACACACCTGAGAGTGTACCACACACCTGAGAGAGTACCACACACCTGAGAGTACCACACACCTGAGAGAGTACCACACACCTGAGAGAGTACCACACACCTGAGAGTACCACACACCTGAGAGTGTACCACACACCTGAGAGTGTACCACACACCTGAGAGTGTACCACACACCTGAGAGTACCACACACCTGAGAGTGTACCACACACCTGAGAGTGTACCACACACCTGAGAGTGTACCACACACCTGAGAGTGTCACACACCTGAGAGTGTACCACACACCTGAGAGTGTCACACACCTGAGAGTGTACCACACACCTGAGAGTGTACCACACACCTGAGAGTGTCACACACCTGAGAGTGTACCACACACCTGAGAGTGTACCACACACCTGAGAGTGTCACACATATGTAATAAATATTATTAAAAGATGTTGGTTCTTTACTTTATGAAACTTTTCGAGGGAATAAAATCTATAAATGTGATGTTTACACCTCAGATCAGAGGGACCGATGTTTCAGAGAAGCTGATGGAAATCAGATCATCCACTAGGTGGTGCTACTGTGTTAAATCAAAGGTTCCTCACAGCACTTACAGATCTCCCTACAGAGCCAGAATGAAGAACCTGCAAAAGTACATGTTAGATCTTATTTT
>JAFMOC010001005.1:22500-32500 GCA_019802505.1 Corydoras sp. C115 | reverse complement strand
GTGTTGGTGGTGTGTGTCTGTAGGTGTTGGTGGTGTGTGTCTGTAGGTGTTGGTGGTGTGTAGGTGTTGGTGGTGTGTAGGTGTTGGTGGTGTGTGTCTGTAGGTGTTGGTGGTGTGTAGGTGTTGGTGGTGTGTGTCTGTAGGTGTTGGTGGTGTGTGTCTGTAGGTGTTGGTGGTGTGTAGGTGTTGGTGGTGTGTGTGTGTAGGTGTTGGTGGTGTGTGTCTGTAGGTGTTGGTGGTGTGTAGGTGTTGGTGGTGTGTGTCTGTAGGTGTTGGTGGTGTGTGTCTGTAGGTGTTGGTGGTGTGTGTCTGTAGGTGTTGGTGGTGTGTGTCTGTAGGTGTTGGTGGTGTGTAGGTGTTGGTGGTGTGTAGGTGTTGGTGGTGTGTGTCTGTAGGTGTTGGTGGTGTGTAGGTGTTGGTGGTGTGTGTCTGTAGGTGTTGGTGGTGTGTGTCTGTAGGTGTTGGTGGTGTGTGTCTGTAGGTGTTGGTGGTGTGTAGGTGTTGGTGGTGTGTGTCTGTAGGTGTTGGTGGTGTGTGTCTGTAGGTGTTGGTGGTGTGTAGGTGTTGGTGGTGTGTGTCTGTAGGTGTTGGTGGTGTGTGTCTGTAGGTGTTGGTGGTGTGTAGGTGTTGGTGGTGTGTGTCTGTAGGTGTTGGTGGTGTGTGTCTGTAGGTGTTGGTGGTGTGTGTCTGTAGGTGTTGGTGGTGTGTAGGTGTTGGTGGTGTGTGTCTGTAGGTGTTGGTGGTGTGTGTCTGTAGGTGTTGGTGGTGTGTAGGTGTTGGTGGTGTGTAGGTGTTGGTGGTGTGTGTCTGTAGGTGTTGGTGGTGTGTAGGTGTTGGTGGTGTGTGTCTGTAGGTGTTGGTGGTGTGTGTCTGTAGGTGTTGGTGGTGTGTGTCTGTAGGTTTTGGTGGTGTGTAGGTGTTGGTGGTGTGTGTCTGTAGGTGTTGGTGGTGTGTGTCTGTAGGTGTTGGTGGTGTGTGTAGGTGTTGTGGTGTGTGGTGTGTAGGTGTTGGTGGTGTGTGTCTGTAGGTGTTGGTGGTGTGTGTCTGTAGGTGTTGGTGGTGTGTGTCTGTAGGTGTTGGTGGTGTGTGTCTGTAGGTGTTGGTGGTGTGTGTCTGTAGGTGTTGGTGGTGTGTAGGTGTTGGTGGTGTGTAGGTGTTGGTGGTGTGTGTCTGTAGGTGTTGGTGGTGTGTAGGTGTTGGTGGTGTGTGTCTGTAGGTGTTGGTGGTGTGTGTCTGTAGGTGTTGGTGGTGTGTGTCTGTAGGTGTTGGTGGTGTGTATGTGTTGGTGGTGTGTGTGTCTGTAGGTGTTGGTGGTGTGTGTCTGTAGGTGTTGGTGGTGTGTAGGTGTTGGTGGTGTGTGTCTGTAGGTGTTGGTGGTGTGTGTCTGTAGGTGTTGGTGGTGTGTAGGTGTTGGTGGTGTGTGTCTGTAGGTGTTGGTGGTGTGTGTCTGTAGGTGTTGGTGGTGTGTGTCTGTAGGTGTTGGTGGTGTGTAGGTGTTGGTGGTGTGTGTCTGTAGGTGTTGGTGGTGTGTGTCTGTAGGTGTTGGTGGTGTGTAGGTGTTGGTGGTGTGTGTCTGTAGGTGTTGGTGGTGTGTAGGTGTTGGTGGTGTGTGTCTGTAGGTGTTGGTGGTGTGTGTCTGTAGGTGTTGGTGGTGTGTAGGTGTTGGTGGTGTGTGTCTGTAGGTGTTGGTGGTGTGTGTCTGTAGGTGTTGGTGGTGTGTGTCTGTAGGTGTTGGTGGTGTGTAGGTGTTGGTGGTGTGTGTCTGTAGGTGTTGGTGGTGTGTAGGTGTTGGTGGTGTGTGTCTGTAGGTGTTGTGTGTCTGTAGGTGTTGGTGGTGTGTAGGTGTTGGTGGTGTGTGTCTGTAGGTGTTGGTGGTGTGTAGGTGTTGGTGGTGTGTGTCTGTAGGTGTTGGTGGTGTGTGTCTGTAGGTGTTGGTGGTGTGTGTCTGTAGGTGTTGGTGGTGTGTAGGTGTTGGTGGTGTGTGTCTGTAGGTGTTGGTGGTGTGTGTCTGTAGGTGTTGGTGGTGTGTGTCTGTAGGTGTTGGTGGTGTGTAGGTGTGTTGGTGGTGTGTGTCTGTAGGTGTTGGTGGTGTGTAGGTGTTGGTGGTGTGTGTCTGTAGGTGTTGTGTGTCTGTAGGTGTTGGTGGTGTGTGTCTGTAGGTGTTGGTGGTGTGTAGGTGTTGGTGGTGTGTGTCTGTAGGTGTTGTGTGTCTGTAGGTGTTGGCGGTGTGTAGGTGTTGGTGGTGTGTGTCTGTAGGTGTTGGTGGTGTGTGTCTGTAGGTGTTGGTGGTGTGTAGGTGTTGGTGGTGTGTGTCTGTAGGTGTTGGTGGTGTGTAGGTGTTGGTGGTGTGTGTCTGTAGGTGTTGTGTGTCTGTAGGTGTTGGTGGTGTGTGTGTGTAGGTGTTGGTGGTGTGTAGGTGTTGGTGGTGTGTGTCTGTAGGTGTTGTGTGTCTGTAGGTGTTGGCGGTGTGTAGGGGTTGGTGGTGTGTGTCTGTAGGTGTTGGTGGTGTGTGTCTGTAGGTGTTGGTGGTGTGTAGGTGTTGGTGGTGTGTGTCTGTAGGTGTTGTGTGTCTGTAGGTGTTGGCGGTGTGTGTCTGTAGGTGTTGTGTGTCTGTAGGTGTTGGTGGTGTGTAGGTGTTGGTGGTGTGTGTCTGTAGGTGTTGGTGGTGTGTGTCTGTAGGTGTTGGTGGTGTGTAGGTGTTGGTGGTGTGTGTCTGTAGGTGTTGTGTGTCTGTAGGTGTTGGCGGTGTGTGTCTGTAGGTGTTGTGTGTCTGTAGGTGTTGGTGGTGTGTAGGTGTTGGTGGTGTGTGTCTGTAGGTGTTGTGTGTCTGTAGGTGTTGGTGGTGTGTGTCTGTAGGTGTTGGTGGTGTGTAGGTGTTGGTGGTGTGTGTCTGTAGGTGTTGTGTGTCTGTAGGTTAGGTGTTGGTGGTGTGTGTCTGTAGGTGTTGGTGGTGTGTGTCTGTAGGTGTTGGTGGTGTGTGTCTGTAGGTGTTGGTGGTGTGTGTCTGTAGGTGTTGGTGGTGTGTAGGTGTTGGTGGTGTGTAGGTGTTGGTGGTGTGTGTCTGTAGGTGTTGGTGGTGTGTGTCTGTAGGTGTTGGTGGTGTGTGTCTGTAGGTGTTGGTGGTGTGTAGGTGTTGGTGGTGTGTGTCTGTAGGTGTTGTGGTGTGTGTCTGTAGGTGTTGGTGGTTGTGTAGGTGTTGGTGGTGTGTGTCTGTAGGTGTGTTGGTGGTGTGTGTCTGTAGGTGTTGGTGGTGTGTAGGTGTTTGGTGGTGTGTGTCTGTAGGTGTTGGTGGTGTGTGTCTGTAGGTGTTGGTGGTGTGTAGGTGTTGGTGGTGTGTGTCTGTAGGTGTTGGTGGTGTGTGTCTGTAGGTGTTGGTGGTGTGTAGGTGTTGGTGGTGTGTGTCTGTAGGTGTTGGTGGTGTGTAGGTGTTGGTGTGTGTGTCTGTAGGTGTTGGTGGTGTGTGTCTGTAGGTGTTGGTGGTGTGTAGGTGTTGGTGGTGTGTGTCTGTAGGTGTTGGTGGTGTGTGTCTGTAGGTGTTGTGTGTCTGTAGGTGTTGGTGGTGTGTAGGTGTTGGTGGTGTGTGTCTGTAGGTGTTGGTGGTGTGTAGGTGTTGGTGGTGTGTGTCTGTAGGTGTTGGTGTCTGTAGGTGTTGGTGGTGTGTGTCTGTAGGTGTTGGTGGTGTGTAGGTGTTGGGTGGTGTGTGTCTGTAGGTGTTGGTGGTGTGTAGGTGTTGGTGGTGTGTGTCTGTAGGTGTTGGTGGTGTGTAGGTGTTGGTGGTGTGTGTCTGTAGGTGTTGGTGGTGTGTAGGTGTTGGTGGTGTGTGTCTGTAGGTGTTGGTGGTGTGTGTCTGTAGGTGTTGGTGGTGTGTAGGTGTTGGTGGTGTGTGTCTGTAGGTGTTGGTGGTGTGTAGGTGTAGGTGGTGTGTGTCTGTAGGTGTTGGTGGTGTGTAGGTGTTGGTGGTGTGTGTCTGTAGGTGTTGGTGGTGTGTAGGTGTTGGTGGTGTGTGTCTGTAGGTGTTGGTGGTGTGTGTCTGTAGGTGTTGGTGGTGTGTGTCTGTAGGTGTTGGTGGTGTGTAGGTGTTGGTGGTGTGTGTCTGTAGTGTTGTGGTGTGTAGGTGTTGGTGGTGTGTGTCTGTAGTGTTGGTGGTGTGTGTGTGTAGGTGTTGGTGGTGTGTGTCTGTAGGTGTTGGTGGTGTGTGTCTGTAGGTGTTGGTGGTGTGTGTCTGTAGGTGTTGGTGGTGTGTGTCTGTAGGTGTTGGTGGTGTGTAGGTGTTGGTGGTGTGTGTCTGTAGGTGTTGTGTGTCTGTAGGTGTTGGTGGTGTGTAGGTGTTGGTGGTGTGTGTCTGTAGGTGGTGTGTGTCTGTAGGTGTGTGTCTGTAGGTGTTGGTGGTGTGTGTCTGTAGGTGTTGGTGGTGTGTGTCTGTAGGTGTTGGTGGTGTGTAGGTGTTGGTGGTGTGTGTCTGTAGGTGGTGTGTGTCTGTAGGTGTGTGTCTGTAGGTGTTGGTGGTGTGTGTCTGTAGGTGTTGGTGGTGTGTGTCTGTAGGTGTTGGTGGTGTGTGTCTGTAGGTGTTGGTGGTGTGTGTCTGTAGGTGTTGGTGGTGTGTAGGTGTTGGTGGTGTGTAGGTGTTGGTGGTGTGTAGGTGTTGGTGGTGTGTGTCTGTAGGTGTTGTGTGTCTGTAGGTGTTGGTGGTGTGTGTCTGTAGGTGTTGGTGGTGTGTGTCTGTAGGTGTTGGTGGTGTGTGTCTGTAGGTGTTGGTGGTGTGTAGGTGTTGGTGGTGTGTGTCTGTAGGTGTTGGTGGTGTGTGTCTGTAGGTGGTGTGTGTCTGTAGGTGTTGGTGGTGTTCAGGTGATTCATTCTGCGGGTGTTTAAATGAATCAACAGTGACGTTGCTTTTGATTGGTTTATTTGTGTTGTAATATCTGAGGTTATAATAGGTGAGTTCACGTCACATGGTACAGGATGGAGACATGTGCTTTACTACAGCCAGACTTCATGGTCACATGCATTGTGCCGGCTCTGATTGGTCGAGGCAGGAATGGGTGGAGTTCACAAGAATAATAACAGTCCTCCAAGAGGTTTGATGAGATTCACTTTTTCTTGTCCATGAAGTGCACACTACAGAGGAGTACACACACCGTCTACACACACGTTCTACAGTCACACACACAACAACACAACAGAAACACAAACACAAAGCAACCTGCGAGTCCTGTGGGAACAGCGAACGCAGAGAACGTCTGAATCTGAATCATCTGAATCATCTGAATCATCTGAATCATCTGAATCAAGACGAATCATTAAACCCAAAGCTACACTCAACTGAATCAAAATCAACAGAATATGAATCATTATCAAAAGATTCTGAACCATTTGAATGAATCTGAATCAGAATCATCAATGATAATTATTATTATTATTTTTATTTAAAATATCCTGAACTGGAAAGTGATTTATTTAAATATTCAAATCTAAATAATCCAAATTCAAATCATCTGTGAGTCGGAGCAAATTGATCTTTAGAGCAAATTGAATCAATGAGTCATTTCTGTTTAAATCTAAATGAGTTAAATATGAATCAAAACAATATGAACACAGAAAACCTGAGTCTAATGAATCTGAATCTTCCAATCCTGTTAAACCAGATGAAAGGATACTGAATCATCTGAGTCTGATTCCGAGTTGAGTAAAATGACTCTTGTGTATCTGGCCAGTTGAAACTCTCAGATTGTTAAATATCGTTTCTTCAGTGAGAGATGATCAGACGCTTCGTTACAGATAATTAGCGTCGCGCCGCCGGAGTCGTTTATCAATCAGTCACTGAATCATTTGAAGCTACTATTCTATTATATACTGTTATAAGTAACTCTACTTTAAAGCCCTTAAACTTAAACCCAGATTATTTAAGCCCTTATTAAAGATGAATATTAATAAATATCATGTTCTTATTTACATCACAGCTACAGCGCTGAGTCCAACTCCCGACTCGCAGTTCCTATTCAACTCAGCTCACTTCTAAAGAGTAAACACTTCATTAAGACGAACCCTGTATTTAATTCAACACTTATTAACACCATCAACCATGGAGGTGATGATGGAGGTGATGGAGGTGGTGGAGGTGATGGAGGTGTTGGACGTGATGGAGGTGTGGGAGGTGTTGGAGGTGATGGAGGTGTTGGAGGTGATGGAGGTGTTGGACGTGATGGAGGTGTTGGAGGTGATGGAGGTGTTGGAGGTGATGGAGGTGTTGGACGTGATGGAGGTGTTGGAGATGATGATGGAGGTGTGGAGGAGGTGATGGAGGTGGGGGGTGTTTGGAGATGGAGGTGTTGGAGGTGACGGAGGTGTTGGACGTGTTTGGAGGTGATGGGCGTGGAGGAGGTGTTGACGGGATGAGTGTGGATGGAGGTGTTGGAGGTGTTGGGAGTGGAGATGATGAGGGTTGGAGGTGATGGAGGTGTTGGACGTGTTGGAGGTTAGGGTGCGTGATGGAGGTGTGGAGGTAATGGATGGAGGTGTTGGAGGTGTTGGAGGTGTTGGAGGTGATGGAGGTGTTGGAGGTGATGGAGGTGTTGGACGTGATGGAGGTGTGGAGGTGATGGAGGTGTTGGAGGTGATGGAGGTGTGGGAGGTGATGGAGGTGTTGGAGGTGATGGAGGTGTGGGACGTGTTGGAGGTGATGGGCGTGATGGAGGTGTTGGAGGTGTTGGACGTGATGGGCGTGATGGAGGTGTTGGAGGTGATGGAGGTGTTGGGAGGTGATGGAGGTGTTGGAGGTAATGGAGGTGTTGGAGGTGATGGAGGTGTTGGAGGTGATGGAGGTGGTGTTGGAGATCAGAGTGACCACCCTACACACTATTCCCTACACCCTACAAAGTGCATCCTGCATGATTTCCTAATTTGTAAACTATTGCACTACAGAGTGAAGAGTGTGACCTTTGACCCCTTCACTTCCTCACTACAGCACACTAGTGTCACTTAATCGAGTCTCACTTAATCGAGTGTCACTTAATCGAGTCTCACTTAATCGAGTCTCACTTAATCGAGTCTCACTTAATCGAGTCTCACTTAATCGAGTCTCACTTAATCGAGTGTCACTTAATCGAGTCTCACTTAATCGAGTCTCACTTAATCGAGTCTCACTTAATCGAGTCTCACTTAATCGAGTCTCACTTAATCGAGTCTCACTTAATCGAGTGTCACTTAATCGAGTCTCACTTAATCGAGTGTCACTTAATCGAGTGTCACTTAATCGAGTCTCACTTAATCGAGTGTCACTTAATCGAGTCTCACTTAATCGAGTGTCACTTAATCGAGTCTCACTTAATCGAGTGTCACTTAATCGAGTGTCACTTAATCGAGTCTCACTTAATCGAGTCTCACTTAATCGAGTCTCACTTAATCGAGTGTCACTTAATCGAGTCTCACTTAATCGAGTGCACTTAATCGAGTCTCACTTAATCGAGTGTCACTTAATCGAGTGTCATTAATTCGAGTCTCTACTTCAATCGACGTCTCACTTAATCGAGTCTCACTTAATCGAGTGTCACTTAATCGAGTCTCACTTCAATCGAGTCTCACTTAATCGAGTGTCACTCTCACTTAATCGAGTCTCACTTAATCGAACTTAATCGAGTCTCACTTAATCGAGTGTCACTTAATCGAGTGTCACTTAATCGAGTCTCACTTAATCGAGTGTCACTTAATCGAGTGTCACTTAATCGAGTCTCACTTAATCGAGTGTCACTTAATCGAGTCTCACTTAATCGAGTCTCACTTAATCGAGTCTCACTTAATCGAGTCTCACTTAATCGAGTGTCACTTAATCGAGTCTCACTTAATCGAGTGTCACTTAATCGAGTCTCACTTAATCGAGTCTCACTTAATCTTAATTAATCGAGTCTCACTTAATCGAGTCTCACTTAATCGAATCGAGTGTCACTTAATCGAGTCTCACTTAATCGAGTGTCACTTAAGCAGTGTCACTTAATCGAGTCTCACTTAATCGAGTGTCACTTAATCGAGTCTTAATCGAGTCTCAACTTAATCGACTTAATCGAGTGTCACTTAATCGAGTCTCACTTAATCGAGTGTCACTTAATCGAGTCTCACTTAATCGAGTGTCACTTAATCGAGTGTCACTTAATCGAGTCTCACTTAATCGAGTCTCACTTAATCGAGTCTCACTTAATCGAGTGTCACTTTGTAGCTGCTTGTGTTTTAAGACTTCAGTTTTCTTCACAGTTTTGTTAATTAGATTATGATGTCACTGTTTATTCTAACGATCACTGAAATCAGTGCAGGAGGAGCGTGTGCTACGGCGCCCCCTCTCTAAACCATGTGTAATTACACTGCTGATTAATCACCACTAATAGTGAACTATAAATGAAGTGTACCACGTGACTGATGGAGTAATAACATCTGAGAGGTCGCAGAGTCTTTAGGGTTCTGATCCCGATGATGTCATTTCCTGTGTGCTCACGCACCCCGACGTAGCCTTCATATCTAGGACACTTGGTGCACAGTTGTTCCAGGCAGGAAGTGATGCGTACAGATCAATACCAAATAAGAAGGAAGCACCACTGATTAAACACGTACTATCTATAGTTATACGAGGTTCCACTAACGACACGCTCTAAGATTAATTAACTACAGAAGTAACAGTCACCATGGAGATCAATACCAGATCAATACGTCACCTATAGATCAATATAATGAGGGAAGAATGCTTTCAGCAGGGGCCATGTAGGGGGCGTTATTGGGACACGCCCAGTCCGAACGATGGTGTGTGCTTTGTTGGCCTTGCCCCGCCCCCTCGGCGCCACCCCCCCTCTCGTGGGGTCAGACGGGGGTGGTCCTGCGGCTGGCGGCGTCCTTGCTGTTGGAGTTGAGGGGGAAGTCTCTGTCGGCGTCCAGCGGCTTCCCGCCGGCCGAGGCGTCGGGGTCACGTGACAGCGTGAAGAGCGTGAGGTCGCGCGAGGCCGTCTCGCTGGAGCGGCGCGGGAAGCGGTAGCCGGCGATGCGTCCGAAGCCCAGGCCGGACTTGTGGACGAGCGTTTTGGCGCGTTGCTGTTTGCGATGCTTCTCGATGAACATGTGGACGGCGAGGACGCCCACCGTCTCGGCCATGATGAAGGACAGAGCGCCGAAATAAAAGGACCAGCCGTAAGAGTAACTCTTCTTACTGTCGCTCTGACCGGGGTCACCCGAGTTCGCCGAGATGTACACGATGATCCCGATGATGTTACTGAGGCCTGGACACGCAACACACACACACACACACACACACACACACACACACAACATCAGAACATCACACATACACACACACACACACACACACAACATCAGAACATCACACATACACACAACACACACAACACACAACCTGGACTTCACATCACACCAGTGTGTGTGTGTGTGTCTGTGTGTGTGTGTGTGAGTGTGTCTGTGTGTGTGTGAGTGTGTCTGTGTATGTGTGTCTGTGTATGTGTGTGTGTGTGTGTGTCTGTGTATGTGTGTGTGTGTGATGTTCTGATGTTGTGTGTGTGTGTGTGTGTGTGTGTGTGAATGTGAGTGTGTCTGTGTGTGTGTGTGTGTGTGTGTGTGTGTGTCTGTGTATGTGTGTGTGTGTGTGATGTTCTGATGTTGTGTGTGTGTGTGTGTGTGTGTGTGTGTGATGTTCTGATGTTGTGTGTGTGTGTGTGTGTGTGTGTGTGATGTTCTGATGTTGTGTGTGTGTGTGTGAGTGTGTGTGTGTGTGTGTGTGTGTGTGTGTGTGTACCAGCAGAGACGAAGAAGATTCCAGCACTGAGGATGACGTTAATGTTGCTTCTGTAGAATTCACTCGCTGCGACGCAGAGACCCCCCATGAACAACAACCCCACACTCATTATGGGAAATATACTGGAAGCTCGAACTGCACCTAAGAACACACACACACACACACACACACACACACACACACACACACACACACACACATCATCATGTGATCAGTATG
>JAFMOC010001005.1:17500-20000 GCA_019802505.1 Corydoras sp. C115 | reverse complement strand
CATCATCATCATCACCATCATCACCATCATCATCATCATCATTATCATCATCAGCATCATCATCATCATCTTCATCATCATCACCATCATCATCATCTTTATCATCTGAACTGTAAAACCAACATCCCGTATTTTTTCTCTTGTTCTTTTTAAAAAATTGGTTCCTCAGAGAGAACTGTGGAACTGTAGATGTTTAAAACCTGCTCCTATTGGTTCTTTTGAGTCACATGACCCCTGAGCTAAGATTATTAAACAGAAACTTTAAAGATTCAGTGAGTTTGATCTCCTCCATCAGGAGAACCTCCTCCATCAGGAGAACCACCTCCATCAGGAGAACCTCCTCCATCAGGAGAACCACCTCCATCAGGAGAACCACCTCCATCAGGAGAACCTCCTCCATCAGGAGAACCACGCTGTGTTCGGTTCATTCACCATCCAGATGTTTTCATCACCGCTGATCCGACTCACTGTTGGGGTGCAGATCCTATCCCGGTAACACGGTAATCCCGGTATGACGTCACTGCCCTCCCATCCCATAATGTTCGTTAGCTCATTGTACAGATGATGGCAGCAGTTTGGGGAAGGCCCGTTCCTGTTTCAGGATGTCTGTCAGGATGTTGTGGTTGGATGATTTCAATGTTTACTGACACTGTTAATGTCATGAATTGGAATGCAGACTGTGACGTCAGCACCTCACCTCAGAATTCATCCAGACAGACAAGGTGGAGGACTTTGTGTGTGAGTGGAGGCTGTTGGAGGAGGTGGAGGACTTTGTGTGAGAGTGGAGGCTGTTGGAGGAGGTGGAGGACTTTGTGTGAGAGTGGAGGCTGTTGGAGGAGGTGGGTGGAGCATGTGAATGTGCTGGAGAGCGTTACCTTCCAGACAGCAGGTTCTCCACAGGCCGGAGTGGGTCATCACCTCCTCGTTCTTCCTGCTGGTCTCGTTCTCGTGGTTCATTTTGGATTTGCAGACCCCTCTGGAGTAGAGCCAGTAGTCTGTCCCCACCGCGATGGTCATGAGGCTGAAGGCAGCGAAGGCGCCCACTGTGGTGATGAGCATCTGCACCCCCCTGTCACACAGAAGCATCTCAGAACGGATCTCCACCTCAGCATCCACCCGACCCTCCGCCGCTGCTGCTGCTGCTGCTGCTGCTGGGCAGAACAGCCATCAACCCCTCCATCAACCCCTCCACCCTGATCCCCTGATCCCCTGATCCCCTGATCCCCTGATCTCCTGATCTCCTGATCTCCTGATCTCCTGATCTCCTGATCCCGCTCAGATCCACAAGCCCCTAGGTTCGGGCGGATGTGCAGCCTCCTGCCCCCCGCTCCAGCTGCCTCCTCATCGACTCGCACGCCGTCTGTGATTCAGTTCGGAACCGAATCCCTCCGTCAGTTCCACTGCAGCACTGCAACCATCCTCAGAGATCCGAACCGAGTCGCTCCGGACGCGGGGCAGCGCGGGGCAGCGCGGGGCAGCGCGGGCAGCGCGGGGCAGCTCGCTATCAGGGCAGCTGGCAGCAGCTGGAAGCAGCTGGATCTGAGGACGAGCTTCAGAGCAGAGCCGCCGCTGTCAGCCCAGCGCTCATATGGAACGCCAAAAGGAACGGAGCACTGCAGATCCGCCCCCTTCTGCCTCCATTCATTTACATTTCATTAAAACACAATTGCATTATTAACCCAGCTATTTTATAATAGTCATTAATAGCAGCTCCTCTGCTTTTTGAATAATTTATCATTTATATATAAATAAGTATTCAAGTATTTAATTTGTCATTCCAACAATATAAAGTGGTGTTTACAGTGGAACCACACGACGTTCTCCAGGAACGAGCTGCTGCACAGAACAGCAAGTACACAACCAACATCAACACAAGACAATAAACATGGTGTGTGTGTGTGTGTGTGTGTGTGTGTGTATGTGGGAGTGTGTGTGTGTGTGTGTGTGTGTGTGTGTGTATGTGTGTGTACAGTGGGTTGCAAAAGTATTCATACCCCTTGAACTTTTCCATATTTTGTCACATTACAACCACAAACATAAATATATTTCACTGGAATTTAATGTGAAAGACCAACACAAAGTGATATACAATTGTGAAGTGGAAGGAAAATTATACATGAATCAACATTTTTTTTACAAATAAAAAACTGAAAAGTGCGACGTGCAAAAGTATTCAGCCCCCTTTTCCCTGAGTGCAACCAATTGCATTCAGAAGTTGCCTGATGAGTGCTAATGACTCAAAAGGGTCCACCTGTGTGTAATCTAATCTCAGTACAAATACAGCTGCTCCGTGACGGCCTCAGATGTTGGTTAAGAGAATATTGGGGAGCAAACAGCATCATGAAGTCCAAAGAACACACCAGACAGGTTAGGAATATGGTTTTGGAGAAGTTTAAAGCAGGCTTAGGTTATAAAAAGATTTCCAAAGCTTTGAAAACATCTCACGGAGCACTGTTCAATCCATCATCCGGAAATGGAAAGAGTATGGCACCACAGTAAA
>JAFMOC010001005.1:10000-12500 GCA_019802505.1 Corydoras sp. C115 | reverse complement strand
AGGAACTCCATCAGCATTCTATGATGAGTGGCAAACCTGATAATGGTGTTGCCTGATGGTGTTCATTCATTCATTATCTCCCGCTTTATCCTCTATTAGGGTCGCAGTGGGGTTCCCCATGCCCATCCAGGGGAGAGCATCTCGGGCGCTGGGCAGATAGACCCAGGATAGGGCGCCAATCCATCGCTGGGCACACAGTCACTCACACAGACACACTCTATATGGGGCAATTTTGAGAATTCAATTGACTTGATACATGTTTTTGGACTGTGGAAGGAAACCAGAGAACCCGGAGGAAACCCACGCAGACACGGGGAGAACATGGAAACTCCACCCAGATGGGGATTCGAACTGGGAATCCCTAGCGCAGAGAGGCGAACATGCTAATCACTAAGCCACTGATGTGTGGTGAAAACTCACATTATCCCAAATGATCACATATTTGGGCAAATCCTCTTGCACTACACCTCTCTCATTATCAGGGATGAGATGCCTATAGAGGGTGTCCAAGAATGTGATGAGATGCTGTGTGTTATAGGGCCGTATAATGGGAATATGTGTAAGCACGCCATTCTCTGATATAGCCGCACACATCGTGATGTTTCCTCCTCGTTGGCCTGGCACATTAATGGTAGCCCTTTATATATATAATGTTTGCCAATTACAGGTTCATGAGATGCACCTCTGACCTATATTTGAGACCACTGGATGATCTAAATGTTCACAAATTCCCATAACAGAAAGCCAAGATTCATCCTGAGAACAATTTCATCAATTTAGGACAAACTACCAAAATTTAACATAAAAGTTTTTAAAAAGTGTAAAATAAATGTACAAATTATCTCTGAGCGATAATGACAACATGTTCAGAACTTTTGCATATAATGACCTAGGCGATGACATAAGACCTAAATGTTTTGGAGCGTAAGACAATTCAACAGACAATCAGTACAACACATTTTGATAAACATGACATAAGCAACAGATAATGTAAAAAACAACAGACAACTGTCTATGACCATTTGCAAAAATGTACAAAAGCATTTGCAAAATGTGAAACACAATGAGAAATACAATTATGATGTGCACAAGTGACAAGGAGATGTGGAGATTGAATGAACAATTTTGAGAATTTCAATTCTGATCTGAGAAATGAACCAAATCGACTGAGAAAAACTGTAAAAGAGAGAGAGTCAAAAGTGTAGAACAATAATTCTTTAGCGTGGAGGTTTCAATGGTTTGATCCGTTTTCTGATAAAACCAGTTTAACATTAAAGGTTTATTTTAACAATGAGAGGAAGACTATCATGATGAAGAGTATCAGCTGAAGGTGGATGCATTGCTCATTAAACATAATCAGTCTTATTTTAAAGAATAAAGTTAAACATGTAATGTTTAATAAAAATAAAAAATAAAAACACAAGACATTAATATCCACTTAGATTCCTGTTTTGAGTTTTTTTGCTTTTATTGTAATTATATTGTTTATGAAGATGATATCGTTAATGTTACAGCTTCATAAAACAGTGTTGTACCAAAGTCTAATAACATCCTCCAGCAAACAGGTTCAATTCAAGGTGAATTGAATGCTCTAAATTGCCCCATATTGTATGTGTCTGTGTGAGTGAGTGTGTGCCCAGCGATAGATTGGCGCACTGTCCATCTGTCCAGAACCCAAAACGTTCTCCCCTGGATGGACATGGGGAACCCATTCAAATGAACGAGTGACTGTCTGTGCCAGTGTCTCATAATCATCACAGAGCTGTAGATAAAGAAAGCTTTGCTGCATCTCTCTCTGTTCTACGATGAAGATGAGGCTGACGAGGCTGACGAGGCTGATGACATCACACAGTGTTGGCACCAGAGCCCAGTTTGCAGAGCGGGGATAAGCCCACACAGTGCCTTGGGGTGACGCCAGGGGCATTTGGCCGACTGCCATGGGGCCAGACGAGGAAACTTTAAATTATTAACTGTGCTTTAATTGATCAGACTAAAGACCTGAGGTGTGAGAGGACAGTTCAAACGGAGAGCAGGACGTTCAGTTTAATGGATGAGACGAAGAACCCTGAGATCAGCTCACTGCCAAACCCATGGCTTTCCATTTCAGAGACATATGATAAACACTACAGCAGATTCTGGTGTTTGGTTCCTGTATCCTGTACCTTGCATTCTGTGAAAGTGAATCAATAGACTGATTTAAGATTAGAGAGACTTTATTATTGAATAATTAATTAGACATGAATTATTAATTAGATAAATTATAATGATGTCAAGAAAATAAATCCAGGCTCCATTTAGAAATGTTCACACGCAATTCTACCAATAAGGAAGAAAAAGATGGGCGGAGTTACATTAAGGGCGTGGTCATTTCTAATTGCGTTTGTATTAAACACTGACGTCACTCAGAAGCCTGATGTGTCATGTGATGAGGAGTGTTATTATTTGAATTGTATTGCTAAGGAATCTAGTAACGAGAGAACACAACAGGACTAATTAGTGC
>JAFMOC010001003.1:5000-50712 GCA_019802505.1 Corydoras sp. C115 | reverse complement strand
ATCAAATATTAAAGTCAGATCCCTTTTTTAAAATTCTTTTACACGTTTAACAATTAAAAATTTTCCCAATTACACAAAAAACCCAAATTAACAATTACAAAATCAAGTAACACAAACATAGAACACAGATTTACACATCAGGTACACGTCGAGAAAACACAATCGAGAAACCACAATAAGTAACACAATTTACCATCAGGAACACAATTTTACACAATAATACCAAAAGAGTTCACATAGGGTAAACACAGTCAAGTAACAAGAGTAACACAAGTTACACAATCAGGTACAAAGTTACAACGGGCAAGTAACACACCCGAGTAACCAGTAAACCAAAGAGAGTAAACACACTCAGAGTACCACGACCGTCCGAGTACACAATCAGAGGTACACAACAGGTTACACAATCAGAGTAAACACCGAGTTTACACAATCAGAGTTACACAGTCAGAGTAACACAGTCAGAGTAACACAGGAGATCAGAGTACACAGTCAGAGTACCACAATCAGAGTAACACAATCAGAGTAACACAGTCAGAGTTACACAGTCAGAGTAACACAAGTCCGAGTAACACAATCAGAGTAACACAGTCGATAACATCAGGTGAAACACATGTCAGAGTAACACAATTCAGTAACCCAGTCAGAGTACACACACAGTCAGAGTAACACAATCAGAGTAACACAGTCAGAGTAACACAGTCAGAGTAACACAGTCAGAGTAACACAGTCAGAGTAACACAATCAGAGTAACACAGTCAGAGTAACACAATCAGAGTAACACAGTCAGAGTAACACAGTCAGAGTAACACAATCAGAGTAACACAGAGTTACACAATCAGAGTAACACAATCAGAGTAACACAGTCAGAGTAACACAGAGTTACACAGTCAGAGTAACACAGTCAGAGTAACACAATCAGAGTAACACAGTCAGAGTAACACAATCAGAGTAACACAATCAGAGTAACACAATCAGAGTAACACAATCAGAGTAACACAATCAGAGTAACACAATCAGAGTAACACAATCAGAGTAACACAATCAGAGTAACACAATCAGAGTAACACAGTCAGAGTAACACAGTCAGAGTAACACAGTCAGAGTAACACAGTCAGAGTAACACAGTCAGAGTAACAATCAGTAACACAGAGTAACACAGTCAGAGTAACACAGTCAGAGTAACACAGTCAGAGTAACACAATCAGAGTAACACAATCAGAGTAACACAGTCAGAGTACACAGTCAGAGTAACACAATCAGAGTAACACAGTCAGAGTAACACAGTCAGAGTAACACAGTCAGAGTAACACAGTCAGAGTAACACAGTCAGAGTAACACAATCAGAGTTACACAGAGTAACACAGAGTTACACAATCAGAGTTACACAATCAGAGTAACACAATCAGAGTAACACAGTCAGAGTAACACAGTCAGAGTAACACAGTCAGAGTAACACAATCAGAGTAACACAGTCAGAGTAACACAGTCAGAGTAACACAGTCAGAGTAACACAATCAGAGTAACACAATCAGAGTAACACAGTCAGAGTAACACAGTCAGAGTAACACAGTCAGAGTACAATCAGAGTAACACAGTCAGAGTAACACAATCAGAGTAACACAATCAGAGTAACACAATCAGAGTAACACACAGAGTAACACAGTCAGAGTAACACAATCAGAGTAACACAATCAGAGTAACACAGTCAGAGTTACACAATCAGAGTAACACAGTCAGAGTAACACAGTCAGAGTAACACAGTCAGAGTAACACAGTCAGAGTAACACAATCAGAGTAACACAGTCAGAGTAACACAGTCAGAGTTACACAATCAGAGTAACACAGTCAGAGTTACACAATCAGAGTAACACAGTCAGTACAAAATCATAGTACACAGTAACACAGAGTTCACAGAGTAACACAATCAGAGTACACACATCAGAGTAACACAATCAGAGTACACAATCAGTCAGAGTAACACAGTCAGAGTAACACAGAGTCAGAGTAACACAGTCAGAGTAACACAGTCAGAGTAACACAATCAGAGTAACACAATCAGAGTAACACAGTCAGAGTAACACAGAGTAACACAATCAGAGTAACACAATCAGAGTAACACAGTCAGAGTTACACAATCAGAGTAACACAGTCAGAGTAACACAGTCAGAGTAACACAGTCAGAGTTACACAGTCAGAGTAACACAATCAGAGTTACACAGTCAGAGTAACACAGTCAGAGTAACACAGTCAGAGTAACACAATCAGAGTAACACAGTCAGAGTAACACAATCAGAGTAACACAGTCAGAGTAACACAGTCAGAGTAACACAGTCAGAGTTACACAGTCAGAGTAACACAGTCAGAGTAACACAGTCAGAGTAACGCTCGTGGTGTTTGCAGGAGCTGCAGATTTGTTCATCTGCTCTGATTTGCTGCCTCTCTTTGATTTCGGGTGGCAGCCCTCCATCTGCTGCCTCCGAAGCCGCGTCCCGTTGCCAGGACTCGGGTTCCACGGCGCCTACTGAAACGGGATCTGTCGTCTCCGATTCTCCGCCCTCAGACACACGGCTGCATCTGCTCCGGTTCGAGGCTGATGACATCATGACGGATGACTCCGCCGCGTTCTCTGGATTTGGTGCAAAACAATTAACGACCTCAATTAGCTCCTAAACGAAAAGGGCAGGTCCTCGGAGAGGCCGTCCGTCCTCGGCCCCGCCTCCGTCGCGCCGAGAGCCGAGTCCGGAGTTAATTAACGGGGCTTTGTTTGAATGAGGCTTTTAAATGAAATGACGGGACTCGTTAGGGGGAGCATTACTCATCCTCGGCGTGACGCAGCGTCACTCAGAACCTGCACCCCGTCCCGACGCCGCTCCATTCACATCGAAACCAACAGGCCTGACAGGGGGCGCCACATCACACGCCACCGGGCAGCGCGGGGTGAGGAGCTCGGCTCAGGGGGGCAATAAGGGCAAGCTGGCGGCTCGGGGGAGCGTCACCTCTGCACTGATCTGTAATCCAGCAGTTTAAACACGGAGTGATGAGATGGAGAACATGAGAGAACGTTTAAAGACAAAGTTAAAGACAAGAGCTTTTGACTTGTTTTCAAGATTTCATTTTTTTACATTGTAGGGGCAATTTACAGCAGCCAATTCACCTTAAATAAATGTTTTTTGGACTGTGGGAGGAAACCGGAGAACCCAGAGGAAACCCACACGGACATGAGGAGAACATGGGAACTCCACCTGGATCGGGATTCCAACCTGGAGCCCCAGCACTGAGAGGAGAACATGCCAACCACTAGACTGCAGTGCCTCCCTGTATATATTCATTAATTATCTTCCGCTTTATCCTCTATTAGGGTCGTGAGGAGGGGGGGGGGTTCTCCATGTCCATCCAGGGGAGAACGTTTCGGGCGCTGGGCAGATACACCCAGGACAGGACGCCAATCTATCGCTGGGCACACACTCACTCACTCACACATACACTCTATATGGGGCAATTTGGAGAATTCAATTGACTTGATCCGTTTTTGGATTGTGGGAGGAAACCCACGCAGACACGGGGAGAACATGCAAACTCCACTCAGATTGGGATTCGAACCTGGATCCTCCAGTGCTGTGAGGAGAACATGCCAACCACTAGACTGCAGTTCCTCCCCGTATATATTCATTAATTATCTTCCGCTTAATCCTCTACAAGGGTCGCGGGGGGGTTCCCCATGCCCATCCAGGGGAGGACGTTTCGGGTGCTGGGCAGATACACCCAGGACAGGGGGGCAATCTATCACTGGGCACACTCACTCACACACTCTATATGGGGCAATTTGGAGAATTCAGTTGACCTTGATCCATGTTTTTGGACTGTGGGAGGTAACCGGAGAACCCGGAGGAAACCCACGCGGACACGGGGAGGACATGGAAACTCCACTTAGATTGGGATTCAAACCAGGATCCCCAGCACTGAGTGGAGAACATGCTAAACCACTACACTGCACCGTCTCCCAGTATAAATTCATAATACAATGGTCGCAGGGGGGGGGAGAACGTTTTCTCGGCAGCTCATCATCATTAGAGGGGTGTGGCACTGAAATGATGCTGTTCCAGGGAGCCCCCTCAACTAAGTACCCTGCAGGATCTGCCCCTCCTGGTTCTGCTGCTCTAGTCAGCGATGCCGGAGATTTAGATTCAGATTTAAACTTTAAATTTGCTGGATTACAGACCGCAAGGCTGCGGGTTCGAGCTCCGGGAGCGCCCTTCTGCTCGGTGGGACGGCGGTCAGGGGGCGGAGCCGTCACGGAGAGCTGAACGCATGCCGTGATGTAATGACCTCTGTAAACGGCGCTGCGTCGGGGGGGTCGGCGTCAGAGGGTTTAAAACGCCGATATCATTTCCATCACTGACGGAGAACACGCCAAACAACGTCAAACCCTTTCTCTTTGAACTTCAAAGACGAGCGCGCTTTAGCAGGTTCCCCGCGGAGCCGGCGGTTTTGGACCTGGCTCGAACATGAAAGCGGATTAGTGCTGAAGGTTGGGTTGAGTTTCAGAACCTCGACTCCCACACCAAACCTGTTTAACATGAGACACCACGTTCCACCGCCGCGTTCCACCACAGAACGGCAGAGCCCAGCAAACGTGCCCCGCAAGAACGTTTTCATCGAAAAAAAACCCTACAATCATAAACACCCAGTGGACTCTTCATCGGGTCGCCTCACGCCTCACAGGAACCTGTCTCACCCCCCCCCTGGAGTAACGGGTACAGACGGTGCACCACACTGAGCACTGCAGGGATACTGACGCGGTGGTGCTGTGCAGCCAGTTCTCTAACATCTCACTCTCCAGAACCCATCCATCCATCCATTATGTTCTACTTTATCCTTTATTAGGGTCGTGGGGGGGGGTTCGCCTCCCCATGTCTGTCTGGGTTTCTTCCGGGTTCTTCCCAATCTGAGTGGAGTTTCCATGTCCTCCCCGTGTCCGCGTGGGTTTCCTCCGGGTTCTCCGATTTCCTCCCACAGTCCAAAAACATGGATCAAGGTCAGCTGAATTCTCCAAATTGCCCCATATAGAGTGTGTGAGTGAGTGTGTGCCCAGTGATAGATTGCCCCCCTGTCCTGGGTGTATCTGCCCAGCGCCCGAAACGTTCTCCCCTGGATGGGCACGGGGAACCCCCCCGCGACTCTAATAGAGGATGAAGCTGAAGATGATGGATGAATGAATTTTAATTCCAAACACAATCCCATTAGAGGAATCATTTTTAGATGAATCGATTGATTGAACAAAAGGATCGTCCGATTAATCGTTAGAACATTATTCATTAGGTATAGCTCGAGTGAATATGGAGTTTTTAGAGTAAATGTGAACTAATAAAATAAAAATGGATGATGTTGTAACCACGTCGTCAGAGAAACTAATGCACAGCTTTGGGGGGGGGGGTATCTAATAAAGTGGCCGCTGATTGGTTTTTAATTGGCGGGTTTGCTGGCTCTGTGTACTGAACCTGAAAGTCTGTGATATTAATAATTATGATTTATTTAATTAAAGGCCGGTGTGATCGGATGGTGACATCATCGGACTCATCAGTGCTAATGGCTGACTCTCTCGCCCTCTCTCTCTCCCTCTCTCTCTCTCTCTCAACGTTCTCATAAATCTCGTTCCACACGTCGTCCTTCATCTCAACACACTGCTCTGTTTTCTCTAATCACATCGACGCCGCTGATACCCCGCCGATACCCCCCCCCCCCCGCCTCCGCCGCCACCTCACTGACACGGAAACAGAAGCATCAGACGGAACATCAGCACAGCTGCTCATTCAGAGCTGATCAACCCGAGGATCTGTCTGCGCGGTGACATTTTTAATCCCTGCTCATTAGCATTTTCAAAAAGGACTAATGAACCCAATTAGAGGACAGAAATCAGTGCAGCTGCAAAAAAAAAAAAAAAAAAAAAAAAATGAACTTCTCCGTCACGTCGGGACTTTAAAAGCTGAATCAGCGTCTGAGGTCTGTGGAAATGTTGAGGAGGTTCTGTAATTCGGCCACTAGATGGCAGTGTGTGGTGGTTAGAGAAACCGGAATCCTGTTACTCAGCGATCAGCATTTAATTACCGGACTACATTACGTCGAGGAAGATCAGATTATTAACGATTTTGTTTTTTTAACGTATTTCTGAATCAAAGCTTGTTTTTTTTATTATTGTGTTTGTAAGAGTTTTATTAAAGTAATCAGACTCTCGAGGTTGTGTGTTATTCTGAATAAATCACGTAAAGAGGTGGAACTGTTCTGCACTACACACCGGGACTCATAACACCTCTTTATGGGGTTTATTCAGAATAAAGCCACGCCCCCTCGCACCGTATCGCTTTATAAATACATTTTTAGTTACCTAGCTAGTTTAATTTTGTACAGAGGTGCACACCGTGTTCGCAGTGAGTGACACTGCGTGAGATAAAATAAAATATATTCATTCATTCATTATCTTCCGCTTTATCCTCTATTAGGGTCACGGTGGGGTTCCCCATGCGCATCCAGGGGAGAACGTCTTGGGCGCTGGGCAGATAGACCCAGGACAGGGCGCCAATCCATCGCTGGACACACACTCACTCACACAGACACACTCTATATGGGGCAATTTTGAGAATTCATTGACTTGATCCATGTTTTTGGGACTGTGGGAGGAAACCGGAGAACCCGGAGGAAACCCACGCAGACACGGGGAACATGGAAACTCCACCCAGATGGGGATTCGAACCGGGAACCCCTAGCGCTGAGAGGCGAACGTGCTAACCACTAAGCCACCGTGCCGCCCAAAATAAAATATATATATATAAAAAATTATTTATATAAAAAAATATATATATTTCTGTAATTAGGGGGCGGGGCCAGTGGCAGCGTTCTCAGTTTATTTAGTTTAGTTGGATGTGGAGCGATGTGTGTCTGTGTTGACGGTGAGACTGAGCACTCTGAGTGTTTTGGAACGCGACTCACGGCAGAACCCCTGCTGGCCGAGAACAGAAACTGCAGAACGTCTGTGTGTTCATCTCAGCGTCTCCAAAACGTCGCTAGATCTGTCGCCAATTTCTTTTTTATAATTATTATTCCTTTTTAATTTAAATTAGTCGCTACAGGTTCTGAAAAGGAGTGGCACGGTGGCTTAGTGGTTTGGCATGTTCTCCTCTCAGCACTAGGGATTCCCGGTTCGAATCCCCATCTGGGTGGATTTTCCATGTTCTCCCCGTGTGTTTCCTCCGGGTTCTCCGGTTTCCTCCCACAGTCCAAAAACATGGATCAAGTCAATTGAGTTCTCCAAATTGCCCCATATAGAGTGTGTTTGTCTGAGTGAGTGTGTGCCCAGTGATGGATTGGCGCCCTGTCCTGGGTGTATCTGCCCAGCGCCCGAAACGTTCTCCCCTGGATGGGCATGGGGAACCCCACCGTGACCCTAATAGAGGATAAAGCAGAAGATAATGAATGAATGGATGGAGGTTGGTGGCACGGTGGCTTAGTGGTGTAGCATGTTCGCCTCTCAGCACTAGGGATTCCCGGTTCGAATCCCCATCTGGGTGGAGTTTCCATGTTCTCCCCGTGTCTGCGTGGGTTTCCTCCGGGTTCTCCGGTTTCCTCCCACAGTCCAAAAACATGGATCAAGTCAATTGAATTCCCCAAAAAGAATGGATGGAGGTTCTGAAAAGTCGCGATATACAGCAACAAATTCTCTACGTTGGCAACAGTGGAGCAGAACCCGTTCAGGAACATGGTTCCTCTCCATCCATCTCGCGCTGCTCTGTACAGTGAGAACGTTTTGCGTAGCTGCCATCGTTTTTAATTGGCTCTGCTCGTCTCCGCGTGCTCGTGTGTGTTTAAAGCTTGTAAATGGCGAGGTGTGAGGACATTCCATGGAAACACATCATTGTTCCCGTCGCTCCGGCTTCACAAAGCGGCCCCAAGAAATGAAAAGGAGAATAATGCAGGAAAAAAAAAAAAAACAACAGAGCGCCTCCTGATGTCATTGATCCGTACTGCGGCCCCCCCCGCCTGCTGCCAACAAAGCCGCCCTGCGCGTCGCTCTGCTGGGTTCCGACGGTAAGTCACTTTGGATAAAAGCTTCTCCCGAATGAATAAATGTGAAGCGTAACGGCCGTGGATTCGAACCCACGGGCCAAACAAAGCTCGTTAAACCCCCCCCCCCCCCCCCCCCCGCTTTAATTACTGCTGCTTTTACTTCATTCATTCTGTTAGTTTTATTTGTTACGATTAAGGAGGGGGAAGGGCGGCACGGTGTCTTGGTGGTTGGCATGTTCTCCTCTCAGCGCTAGGGATTCCCGGTTCGAATCCCCATCTGGGTGGAGTTTCCATGTTCTCCCCTTGTCCGCGTGGGCTTCCTCCGGGTTCTCCGGTTTTCTCCCGCAAGGTCAACCGAGTTCTCCAAATTGCCCCATATAGAGTGTGAGTGAGTGTGTGTCCAGTCATAGATTGGCGTCCTGTCCTGGGTGTATCTGCCCAGCGCCCGAAACGTTCTCCCCTGGATGGGCACGGGGAACCCCCCCCCGCGACCCTAATAGAGGATGAAGCTGAAGATGATGGATGGATGAATTTTAATTCCAAACACAATCCCATTGGAGGAATTGTTTTTAGATGAATCGACTGATTGAACAAAAGGATCGTCCGATTAATCGTTAGAACATTGTTCATTAGGTACAGCTCTAGTTGTGAATATGGAGTCGTCCCCCCCCCCCCCGACCCTGATATAGGATAAAGCAGAAGATAATGGATGGACGGATGGAAGACTCTCAGATCAGACTGTGATGTCACCGTCAGCTCTGCAGATTATAATTAATAACGAAACTTTATTAACGAGTTTAAAACATCAAACACTGTGCCACGTCTCCCCCCCCAAAAAAAAACAGTGTGTCCTACACTCGGAAAGCCCCAGCAGGAGGATAAAGGACTACATCCAAAAAAAAACTGAAAAGACATTACAGCAGAACTTTACCTCCAATGACCTCAAACCAGAGAATTAGAGAATAAATAACGAAATATAAAAAGACAAACCAGCAGCAGAGAGAGGGACAGTACGGGGTCAGAGACGGGGCAGGTGGACAGAGACGAGAGGCTGGGAGACGAGCGGGGGGCAGATTAGAGACACAAACAGATTAGTAAAGAACAGAGAGGTCCACTGTGAGGATCAGCGTCTAATGAGAGGACAGGGACGGGATCAGATGGATGATGATGTCATGATGGATGATGATGATGTCATTCTGAATGTAAAGCCCTCAGCATCTCACATCATCTTATGATGGAAAGGCTGTTATTTGGGAGGTGGATGGTTCTCAGTGTTACAGAGACGGGGTGGAGGTGTTAGTGGTGGTGGTGGAGGTGCTGGTGGTGATGGTGGAGGTGTTGGTGGTGGTGATGGTGGTGATGATGGTGGAGGTGTTGGTGGTGATGGTGGAGGTGTTGGTGGTGGTGATGGTGGTGGTGGTGGAGGTGCTGGTGGTGATGGTGGAGGTGTTGGTGGTGGTGATGGTGGTGGTGGTGGAGGTGCTGGTGGTGATGGTGGAGGTGCTGGTGGTGGTGATGGAGGTGCTGGTGGTGGTGAAGGTGCTGGTGGTGATGGTGGAGGTGCTGGTGGTGGTGATGGAGGTGCTGGTGGTGGTGATGGTGGTGATGGTGGAGGTGCTGGTGGTGGTGATGGAGGTGCTGGTGGTGGTGATGGTGGAGGTGCTGGTGGTGGTGATGGTGGTGGTGGTGGTGGAGGTGGTGGTGGTGATGGTGGAGGTGCTGGTGGTGATGGTGGAGGTGCTGGTGGTGGTGGTGGTGGCGGTGAAGGTGTTGGTGGTGGTGATGGTGGAGGTGCTGGTGGAAGTGCTGGTGAAGGTGGTGATGGTGGAGTTGCTGGTGGTGATGGTGGAGGTGCTGGTGGTGATGGTGGAGGCGCTGGTGGTGATGGTGGAGGTGCTGGTGGTGATGGTGGAGGTGCTGGTGGTGGTGGTGGTGGCGGTGAAGGTGTTGGTGGTGGTGATGGTGGAGGTGCTGGTGGAAGTGCTGGTGAAGGTGGTGATGGTGGAGTTGCTGGTGGTGATGGTGGAGGTGCTGGTGGTGATGGTGGAGGTGCTGGTGGTGATGGTGGTGGTGATGGTGGAGGTGCTGGTGGTGATGGTGGTGGTGATGGTGGAGGTGCTGGTGGTGATGGTGATGGTGGAGGTGCTGATGGTGGTGGAGGTGCTGGTGGTGATGGTGGTGGTGATGGTGGAGGTGCTGGTGGTGATGGTGATGGTGGAGGTGCTGGTGGTGATGGTGGAGGTGCTGGTGGTGATGGTGGAGGTGCTGGTGGTGATGGTGGAGGTGCTGGTGGTGGTGGTGGAGGTGCTGGTGGTGATGGTGGAGGTGATGGTGGTGATGGTGGTGGTGATGGTGGAGGTGCTGGTGGTGGTGGTGGAGGTGCTGGTGGTGATGGTGGTGGTGATGGTGGAGGTGCTGGTGGTGATGGTGATGGTGATGGTGGAGGTGCTGGTGGTGATGGTGGAGGTGCTGGTGGTGATGGTGGAGGTGCTGGTGGTGATGGTGGTGGTGATGGTGGTGATGGTGGAGGTGCTGGTGGTGATGGTGGAGGTGCTGGTGGTGATGGTGGAGGTGCTGGTGGTGATGGTGGAGGTGCTGGTGGTGGTGGTGGAGGTGCTGGTGGTGATGGTGGAGGTGATGGTGGTGATGGTGGAGGTGCTGGTGGTGATGGTGGAGGTGCTGGTGGTGATGGTGGTGGTGATGGTGGAGGTGCTGGTGGTGATGGTGATGGTGATGGTGGAGGTGCTGGTGGTGATGGTGGAGGTGCTGGTGGTGATGGTGGAGGTGCTGGTGGTGATGGTGGTGGTGATGGTGGTGATGGTGGAGGTGCTGGTGGTGATGGTGGAGGTGCTGGTGGTGATGGTGGAGATGCTGGTGGTGATGGTGGAGGTGCTGGTGGTGGTGGTGGAGGTGCTGGTGGTGATGGTGGAGGTGATGGTGGTGATGGTGGAGGTGCTGGTGGTGATGGTGGAGGTGCTGGTGGTGATAGTGGTGGTGATGTTGGAGGTGCTGGTGGAGGTGCGAGTGTCGTCTTCTTATTTCGGCGTTTTTATTCTTTATTATTCAGGGATCCAGTGTTTACACAGACTATATGGGGCGATTCAGAGCAGCCGATTCACCTTTAATCCATGTTTTTGGACTGTGGGAGAACCTGTGGAGGAAACTGGAGAACCTGCAGGAAACCACTTGGACACGGGGAGAACATGCAAACTCCACCCAGACCGAGAGTCGATCCTGGAATCCCCAGTGCTGAGAGGAGAACATGCCAATCACATGATGAAAGTGGATGGTGAGGGTGAGGTCTGCTGCAGTTTGGGGCATCTCTTCAGTTTGCCCCTCAATCACAAACCGAGACAGAACCTCTGTGAGGACGCTCCGTCTTTAGGGAACTTCAGTGCCAGTGGTTCTACACTCTACGGTCCTCATGGGGTAGAACCGAAGAACAAACACGGACAGAACACTGAGATCGCGGAACGCGGGGACGTTCCGGAGTGAAGGTGCCGCCCTGCTCGTTAATGTAATTAATCATGTAATTAATAAAGTTAATAACGGGGAACCCGCCGGGTGTCGGTTCTCCGTCTCGGTGTCTCAGTGATGGAGCTCAGAATGCTTTCAGACGTTTATTTGTATTTCGTTTCTCATGCTGACATACAAACCACCCCCCCCTCTACCTACCCCCCCCGCTACCTACCCCCCCCCCCCCCCCCCCCGGTGCAGTTATCACGCCGTGCGCTCCTCACGAGAAGAGAATCTGAAATCTTCAAACCGGTGAAGAACGCAGATATCAGGAGACGCGCTCGCGCTCTGAACCCTATCCCGTCTCCCAGCGCTCGCTCTCTCTCTCTCTGTCTCTCTGTGTCTCTCTCTCTCTCTGTGTCTCTGTGTCTCTCTCTCTCTCGGTGTCTCTGTCTCTCTCTCTTGTCTCTCTCTCTCTCTCTCTCTCTCTCTCTCTCTCTCTCGGTGTCTCTGTGTCTCTCTCTCTCTCTCGGTGTCTCTGTCTCTCTCGGTGTCTCTGTCTCTCTCTCTCTCTCTCTCTCTCTCTCGGTGTCTCTGTCTCTCTCGGTGTCTCTGTCTCTCTCGGTGTCTCTGTCTCTCTCTCTCTCTCTCTCTCTCTCGGTGTCTCTGTCTCTCTCGGTGTCTCTGTCTCTCTCTCTCTCTCTCTCTCTCGGTGTCTCTGTCTCTCTCGGTGTCTCTCTCTCTTTGTCTCTAACTCACTTCTCCTGCCTCCTCTTCTCTCATCACCCCCCCAGCCATCCTTTCTTCTTTCCACTTTCCCGTTATCTCCCAGTCACCTGCTTATCTGTCTCTCTCTCTCTGTCTCTCTCTCTCTCCTGTCAGTGTTCCTTTAGAACGTTCCACACTCCTCGTTCTCCTCGTTCTCCTTGTCGTGCAATTCTTTGTCTTCCAGCTACAAAATCCAAACAATTGAACTCTCCTGGATTACTAATGGTGTTCAGTTCTGAACGTTCTGCTGGATGTTCTGTTCTGCTGGATGTTCTGTTCTGCTGGATGTTCTGTTCTGCTGGATGTTCCATTCAGAACGTTCTGCTGGATGTTCCGTCCTGATGTTCCGTTCTGAACGTTCTGGTGGATGTTCCATCCTGATGTTCTGTTCTGAACGTTCTGGTGGATGTTCCGTCCTGATGTTCTGTTCTGAACGGTCTGCTGGATGTTCCGTTCTGAAGGATGTTCCCTTCTGAACGTTCTGGCGGATGTTCCCTTCTGAACGTTCTGGCGGATGTTCCCTTCTGAACGGTCTGCTGGATGTTCTGTTCTGAACATTCTGGTGGATGTTCCGTTCTGAAGGATGTTCTGCTCCGAACATTCTGCTGGATGTTCCGTTTTGAACATTCTGATGGATGTTCTGTTCTGAACATTCTGCTGGATGTTCCATTCTGAACGTTCTGCTGGATGTTCCGTTCTGAACGTTCTGGCGGATGTTCTGTTTTAAACGTTCTGCTGGATGTTCCATTCTGAACGTTCTGCTGGATGTTCAGTTCCGAACGTTCTGCTGGATGTTCCGTTCCGAACGTTCTGGTGGATGTTACGTTCCGAACGTTCTGCTGGATGTTCCGTTCCAAACGTTCTGGTGGATGTCCCGTTCCGAACGTTCTGGTTGGTGCACACACTCCGTCTGCCGTGAATCAAACAGAGAACCTCAGTCCCTCCACAGTCCACCGTCCTTCATTCAGATTGGCGTCCTGTCCTGGGTGTATCTGCCCAGCGCCCGAAACGTTCTGGATGGGCATGGAGAACCCCCCCCCCCCCCGTAGAGGATTAAGTGTAAGATAATGGAATAATGGATGGATGATAATAAGGAACGTTGGCGTGTGTGAGGAGACGAGGTGGGACCGCAGAACGAGGTCTCCTCGAGGTCAGCGGCGCTCGTTATGCGTTTTTATGGAAACTAAAGCGCATAAGCAGCTCGTTATCATCGGGTGCTGTCCTCGTTAATAACCCACTCTGAGAACGTGGAACCTGACGCCTGCTCACCGCTGTTACACTGCAGCTCGCCGAGACGTGGGAGGACAGCGTCCTAACTGTCAGGAACCGGGACGGCTCCGTGGATGAGCACGGGACAATCCGTCCAGCACGGGGTTTAGGGTTCGAGCTTCAGTCAGTCTCTCTGAGAAACATCCTCACACGCCGTCCCTCACGTCCTCAGCGCCGTCCCTCACACGCCGTCCCTCACACGCCGTCCCTCACGCGGCCCCCCCTTACGTCCTCAGCGCCGTCCCTCACGCGGCCCCCCCCTTACGTCCTCAGCGCCGTCCCTCACGCGGCGTCCCTCACGCGGCGTCCCTCACGTCCTCAGCGGCGTCCCTCACGCGGCGTCCCTCACGTCCTCAGCGCCGTCCCTCACGTCCTCAGCGCCGTCCCTCACGCGGCGTCCCTCACGCGGCGTCCCTCACGTCCTCAGCGCCGTCCCTCACGCGGCGTCCCTCACGTCCTCAGCGCCGTCCCTCACACGGCGTCCCTCACACGGCGTCCCTCACGTCCTCAGCGCCGTCCCTCACACGGCGTCCCTCACGTCCTCAGCGCCGTCCCTCACACGCCGTCCCTCACACGCCGTCCCTCACGCGGCCCCCCCTTACGTCCTCAGCGCCGTCCCTCACGCGGCCCCCCCCTTACGTCCTCAGCGCCGTCCCTCACGCGGCGTCCCTCACGCGGCGTCCCTCACGTCCTCAGCGCGCGTCCCTCACGCGGCGTCCCTCACGTCCTCAGCGCCGTCCCTCACGTCCTCAGCGCCGTCCCTCACGCGGCGTCCCTCACGCGGCGTCCCTCACGTCCTCAGCGCCGTCCCTCACGCGGCGTCCCTCACGTCCTCAGCGCCGTCCCTCACACGGCGTCCCTCACGTCCTCAGCGCCGTCCCTCACACGGCGTCCCTCACGTCCTCAGCGCCGTCCCTCACACGCCGTCCCTCACACGCCGTCCCTCACACGCGGCCCCCCCTTACGTTCACGTCCTCAGCGCCGTCCCTCACGCGGCCCCCCCCTTACGTCCTCAGCGCCGTCCCTCAGCGCCGTCCCTCACGCGGCGTCCCTCACGTCCTCAGCGCCGTCCCTCACGCGGCGTCCCTCACGTCCTCAGCGGCGTCCCTCACGCGGCGTCCCTCACGTCCTCAGCGCCGTCCCTCACGTCCTCAGCGCCGTCCCTCACGCGGCGTCCCTCACGCGGCGTCCCTCACGTCCTCAGCGCCGTCCCTCACGCGGCGTCCCTCACGTCCTCAGCGCCGTCCCTCACACGGCGTCCCTCACGTCCTCAGCGCCGTCCCTCACACGGCGTCCCTCACGTCCTCAGCGCCGTCCCTCACACGTCCTCAGCGCCGTCCCTCACAGCGCCGTCCCTCACACGGCGTCCCTCACGTCCTCAGCGCCGTCCCTCACACGGCGTCCCTCACGCTCAGCGCCGTCCCTCACACGTCCTCAGCGCCGTCCCTCCGGCGTCCCTCACGTCGTCCCTCAGCGCCGTCCCTCACGCGTCCCTCACACGCTGCGTCCCTCAGCGCCGTCCCTCACACTGCGTCCCTCACGTCCTCAGCGCCGTCCCTCACGCAGCGTCCCTCACGCTCCCTCACACGGCGTCCCTCACGCTGCGTCCCTCACGTCCTCAGCGCCGTCCCTCACGCTGCGTCCCTCACGCTGCGTCCCTCGAGTTTATTTATCCATTTTTCAAACTGTCGTTACATTCATTTTGTTTGATCATTAATTAATTATATTAGTTATAAATTAAATTACATATGAAATGTCTGTCAGCGGTGGAGAGCACATTCAGTTCCAATAAATGTTTGAATAAATGAATCTGAGTTTCGTCAGAAAAGCATGAATCTGTTTTACGAGTCGTTCGCAGATGAGACAGTTTTAACGAGGTTTTGATTTAATTACCGTAACTCTGGGACTGTTTGCGCCTTCAGAAAAATTCTGATGGTTTCTGAAAGCTGAGACGCTTGCTCTTTACAGACAACATACAGTTATTACGGTAACTTTAGTCCTGATACTGGTGAAAAAAACCTGTCTCACTCAAACACACACACACACACACACACACACACACACACACACAGCTTAGAAACACTGGTTCAAACTCCTAAATCATCAGAGAATTAATGAGGGGGGATTAATTATGATGTATTGTATCAGGCAGAGAACCCAGAGAAAACCAACATGAACACGGGGAGAACATGCAAACATAACACCATGGGGTCCCCAGGGCTGAAGGGAGAAGGTGCCAACCACCACGCCACTGCCCAAAGTATATATACAATAAAAAAACATTTAAAAAACGAACCTTTTTTAAAAGCAAATGCACATTTTATTCATCATGATGTAAACATCAGCAACATCAGAACCTCAGCAGACGTTCTGCAGAGATGAGCTCACACTTTATTCATTTATTCATTCATTATCTTCCGCTTTGTCCTATATATATTAGGGTCGCGGGGGGGTTCCCCATGCCCATCCAGGGGAGAACGTTTCAGGCGCTGGGCAGATACACCCAGGACAGGATGCCAATCTATCGCTGGGCACACACTCACGCACACAGACACGCACACACACACTCTATATGGGGCAATTTGGAGAACTCAATTGACTTGATCCATGTTTTTGGACTGTGGGAGGAAACCGGAGAACCCACACAGACACGGGGAGAACATGGAAACTCCACCCAGATGGGGATTCGAACCGGGAATCCCTAGTGCTGAGAGGTGAACGTGCTAAACCACTAAGCCACCGTGCCGCCCCGCTCACACTTTAAACTTTACATTTCTGATCTGAAGCACTGCACATAACCTCATTAACCTCATTAACCTCATTAACCTTATCAACCTCATCAACCTCATCAACCTGAATTTACAGTATACAGTATGATGAATTTACAGTATAGTTGATTTTCTCCATGGCTTCTGACTTGTGGTGTTCTCATTTGTAAGTCGCTTTGGATAAAAGCATCTGCTAAATGACTAAATGTAAATGTAAACCTCATTAACCTCATTAACCTCATTACTTTACATTAAAATAAGATTTCAATCATGTCTCATTGATTCATTAATCAGCTTCTCAGAAGCAGCATGATAAACAACCTTAAAAGCTTCAGGATGTTCAATAACTTCACCTTTAATCTTTAAAACCTCAATGTTTTAAAGGTTTTAAATGAAAAGCCCAGTTATTTACCTGCTTCACACGTCCACCAGCTGCCCCGCTCCTCATGACGACACACCTGACGAACCGACGGCCACCAGGTGCTGCAGAGCTGTGAGGGCAGCAAAGCATCATGGGTAACCGAGTTCTGTTCTCAGTGGGAGGAAGTTCCAGCCTACAAATCTGAGTTTAACAAAGTTCTTTAAAATGAATGTGTAGAGTGGTTTCATTTCTCGTTCAGAGTGAAAGCTGAATTTTAATTAAAGTTTAAACAAAAATAAAATAAGTTAAAGTTAAAAAAACACTTTAATAAAAAAAAAAACACTTTAATTTAAAGAAAAAAACCCGAAAAGGATTATGGGTCACTTCTAAACTGCTCATTAATTAGTTAATAGCCCGTTAGCGTTAATACTCTATCATTAATGAGAGCAGCTCTGTTCAGTCTGCACTCAGCACTGCGCTGAAGAGTTCCACTCAGAACCCTCAGAACCGGACGACATTACTGAAACCACTGTGAGGAACATGTTCTGTCTCGGTCGGTGGGATGTCTGAGATTTTAACAGATTAAAGATTCCTGTGATTAATAATTAAAGCAAGCGGCACAGATGGCTTAGTGATTGGCATGTTCTCCTCTCAGCGCTGGGGATCTAGGTTTATTCTAGGTTAATTTGAAATTTTATGTGTCGTCATCGACGATAACAATAATAATAATAATAAGAAGAAGAAGAAGAAAAATAATAATAATAATAATAAGAAGAAGAAGAAGAAGAAGAAGAAGAAGAAGAAAAATAATAATAATAACAATAATAATAATAACTAAATAATAATAAAAAGAATAATAAAATAATAATAAAAAAAAATTATAATAATAACTAAAGAATAATACAAATAATAATACAAAAATTATAAAAAGAATAATAATAATAAATAAATAAATAAATAAATAATAATAAAAAGAGGTGGCTTAGTGGTTTAGCATGTTCTCCTCTCAGCGCTAGGAGTTCCTGGTTCGAATCCCCATCTGGGTGGAGTTCTCCATGTTCTCCCCGTGTCTGCGTGGGTTTCCTCCGGGTTCTCCGGTTTCCTCCCACAGTCCAAAAATGTGGATCAAGTCAATTGAGTTCTCCAAATTGCCCCATGTAGAGTGTGTTTGAGTGTGTGAGTGTGTGCCCAGCGATAGATTGGCGCCCTGTCCTGGGTGTATCTGCCCAGCGCCCGAAACGTTCTCCCCTGGATGGGCATGGGGAACCCCACCGCGACCCTAATAGAGGATAAAGTGGGAGATAATGAATGAATGAATAAATAATAATAAAAAGTAAAAAAAAAACAATAATAATAATAATAATAATAATAATTAAAAAAAATAAATAAAAATAAAAAAATAATAAGGCCGCACGGTGGCTTAGTGGTTTAGCATGTTCTCCTCTCAGCACTAGGGATTCCCGGTTCGAATCCTCCAAATTGCCCCATATAAAGTGTGTGTGTGAGTGTGTGCCGGGGGTCTTCCAGGGTTCCCTGTGTTCTGTGGTTTCCTGCTCTGTTTGTGTGATGCTCACTTTAATGAAGCTCATCCTTTAATTGGCGCCTAACGAGAGTTCAATCAGGAAACAGAAAAACGTCAACGGCGACTTCTGTGTGAAGCGTGGCGTCGCGGTTCAGGAACGTCACGTTTGATTTCTTCATTGTTCCTAAACTTCACACGCAGGAACCTCTGTCAGGGACATGGAACCTCATTAGTCCTGCAAATAACGTGAGGACGGCCGCCAGAAAGGAACCGGGAGGAAGAAGAAAGGACGAGGAGGAATGAAAGGAGACGCCATGCTGAGGGAGTGGAGGAGTGTGGGATGAGTAAATACCTCATTAGCCTAATTAAACACTCTAATCTAAATGAATAGGACTGTCCCTGTCCGTCCTCTGCTCCAACAGATTCTCATTAAACGGACGAGCCGAAACCGTTCCACAGAAAAGAACAGGAGCAGAAACAAAGCGGCTGATTAGAAGCCAGGGATTAGAACCCGCTGCAAATTGCACGCGGCACGGAGCCGCGACCAATCACCACAAACACAACCGACAACAGGCCTCTGTCCACCCCGAGGACCGACGCTCCGACGCTTTTAACAAAACAAACTGTTTAACTCGGCTCTCAGATCCACCTTCAGCGGCGGCCGGCCGGCAACCCTGAACCTCTCACAGCAAAGACGGGTTCTATTACGGTACGCTGGAGGACTTCAGGAGTCTGGGGTTTAAATAGATGATAAACTGGACTAAACCCACAGAGGCGGCACGGTGGCTTAGTGGTTTAGCATGTTCTCCTCTCAGCGCTAGGGATTCCCGGTTCGAATCCCCATCTGGGTGGAGTTTCCATGTCCTCCCCGTGTCGAAGTGGGTTTCCTCCGGGTTCTCCGGTTTCCTCCCACAGTCCAAAAACATGGATCAAGTCAATTGAATTCTCAAAATTGCCCCATATAGAGTGTGTCTGTGTGAGTGAGTGTGTGCCCAGCGATGGATTGGCGCCCTGTCCTGGGTGTATCTGCCCAGCGCCTGAGATGTTCTCCCCTGGATGGGCATGGGGAACCCCACCGCGGCCCTAATAGAGAATAAAGCGGGAGATAATGAATGAATGAATAAACCCACAGAGACAGAACGTCCTCTCTTTTCAGGCGCTGAGGTTCTTGGCGTCTGAGGTTCTTCTGGATCTTTATGGAGTCTGTGGTGGCGAGTTCCATCCTTTATGCTGTTGCATGCTGGGAATGCAGGCAGGCTGAACTAACTGATCTGTAAAGGGTGCCTCACACACACTGCCTCACACACTGCCTCACACACACACTGCCTCACACACACACTGCCTCACACACACACTGCCTCACACACACACTGCCTCACACACACTGCCTCACACACACTGCCCCACACACACTGCCTCACACACTGCCCCACACACACTGCCTCACACACTGCCTCACACACACACTGCCTCACACACACACTGCCTCACACACACTGCCTCACACACTGCCTCACACACTGCCTCACACACACTGCCTCACACACACTGCCTCACACACACTGCCTCACACACACTGCCTCACACACACTGCCTCACACACTGCCTCACACACTGCCTCACACACTGCCTCACACACACTGCCTCACACACTGCCTCACACACACTGCCTCACACACACTGCCTCACACACACTGCCTCACACACACTGCCTCACACACTGCCTCACACACACTGCCTCACACACACACTGCCTCACACACACTGCCTCACACACACTGCCTCACACACACTGCCCCACACACACTGCCCCACACACACTGCCCCACACACACTGCCTCACACACACACTGCCTCACACACACTGCCTCACACACACACTGCCTCACACACACACTGCCTCACACACACACTGCCTCACACACACACTGCCTCACACACACACTGCCTCATACACACACTGCCTCACACACACTGCCCCACACACACTGCCTCACACACACTGCCCCACACACACTGCCCCACACACACTGCCTCACACACTGCCTCACACACACTGCCTCACACACACACTGCCTCACACACACACTGCCTCACACACACACTGCCTCACACACACACTGCCTCACACACACTGCCTCACACACACTGCCTCACACACACTGCCTCACACACACACTGCCTCACACACACTGCCTCACACACACTGCCTCACACACACACTGCCTCACACACACTGCCTCACACACACACTGCCTCACACACACTGCCTCACACACACTGCCTCACACACACTGCCTCACACACACTGCCTCACACACACTGCCTCACACACACTGTATGTTTAGTTGACTTTAACTGAGTTTATTGTTAATCTCTTGTTCTGTATAAAGCACGAACAATGGAGCATCTGCAAAAACTGCAATTTCACTCCGGGGATTAATAAAGTACTCTGACTCTGATTCTGATTCTGACTCTGATTCTGACTCTGATTCTAACTCTGATTCTGATTCTAACTCTGATTCTGATTGTGACTCTGACTCGAATTCTGACTCTGATTCTAACTCTGATTCTAACTCTGATTCTGATTCTGACTCTGATTCTAACTCTGATTCTAACTCTGATTCTGATTCTGACTCGAATTCTGACTCTGATTCTAACTCTGATTCTAACTCTGATTCTGACTCTGATTCTAACTCGAACTCTGATTCTGACTGATTCTAACTCTGACTCTGATTCTAACTCGAACTCTGTTTCTGTTTCTGACTCTGATTCTGACTCTGATTCTAACTCCGACTCTGATTCTGACTCTGATTCTAACTCTGACTCTGATTCTAACTCGAACTCTGATTCTGACTCTGATTCTAACTCTGACTCTGATTCTAACTCGAACTCTGATTCTGACTCTGATTCTGACTCTGATTCTGACTCTGAATCTGACTCTGATTCTGACTCTGATTCTGACACTGACTCTGACTCTGACTCTGACTCTGAGTCTGTCTGAAGGCTCTCTCAGTGTTGTGTCAGTGTTTGTGTGTCTGCTCTGTTACATCTGTATTATAATGTTTTTGTTTTTTTTAAACCCCGACTTTGTACTGAGCTTTTATATTTTATATTTTATTTTTCTCTTTTATATTTTATATATTTTATATTTATATTTACTGAATCTTGCTGAATCAAAGGGCCGCCGCCTGCAGGCTGGACGTTTCTGGCCGTCGCTCTGTCCTCTGTCCTGCTGTGACACTGCGCTCTTTAAAGCCTCCATTAGCGGCTGCGGCGTCCAGACTGACGGCTTTACACATTTTAAAAGCTCAACACCCGAAGACCGAGTCGAGGTGACAGCGGCGGGGCGAAAGTTTAAACAACAACCCTGAAACGACCTCCGTCCACCTCGTCTCTGTTTAACAAGACATTCAAATACATACAGTACAGGGTTGGCATGTTCTCCTCTCAGCACTGGGGATCCAGTTTCGAATCCCAATCTGGGTGGAGTTTGCATGTTCTCCCCATGTCCACGTGGGTTTCCTCTGGGTTCTCCAGTTTCCTCCCACAGTCCAAAAACATGGATCAAGGTGAAGTGAATTCTCCAAATTGCCCCATATAGAGTGTGTCTGCGTGAGTGAGTGTCTGCCCAGCGATAGATTGGCGTCCTGTCCTGGGTGTATCTGCCCAGCGCCCGAATTGTTCTCCCCTGGATGGGCATGGGGAACCCCCCCCCCCCGCAACCCTAATAGAGGATACAGCAGAAGATAATTAATGAATATATACAGGGCAGATTTATACTTAGAGGCACTGCAGTGTAGTGGTTGGCATGTTCTCCTCTCAGTGCTGGGGATCCAGGTTCGAATCCCGATAATCATGTTCTCCTCACGTACACGTGGGTTTCCTCCAGGTTCTCCGGTTTCCCTCCATAGTCCAAAAAGCATGGATTGAAGGTGAATTGGCTGCTGTAAATTGCCCCTACAAAGCCAAAAAAGGAAATCTCAACAAGTCAGAAGATCTTTAAAAAGTGTAACGCATCTTGTTCTTGACTTTAATAAATTTAAGATAAATAATCTAGTTTTTAAAAACCTTTTCTTACTTTAATAAATCTTAAGAATCGTCAACTCGCTCCACTGGCTGATTTATTATTTTTTATTCATGTACATTTTTCCTTGATTTCTTTTTTTTAATTTATTATTCAACATATATTTTTTGCATAGAGTTTTTGTATAGAGTGTGTGTGTGTGTGTGTGAGTGTGTGTGTGTGTGTGTGTGTGTTGCCCAGTGATGGATTGGTGCCCTGTATTATAATACAGATGAAAAATACTTACGTTCAATACAAACTGATGATTAAACTGCGAACAATCCGTTTATAGAAACACGGCGGCTTCGGTGCGAGCTGCTCGAGCTTCTGATTAAAGGACTTGTTTGTATTCTTTGCATCGTCGGCCACGTCGACGTTAAAGGACGTACATCAGCACAGCCGGCTGAATGAGGAGGAGGGAGGTGTCCTCGCTCATGGTGGGGACTGGAGGGAGGAGGGGGGGGGGGTTCGGAGGGACGAGCTGACCGAGTTGCCCCGGTCAGAGGGGGTGCTGATGCCAAACGAACAGCTTGCACAGACTCTGGATGTCCTTCATTAAAAACAAAAAACAATTAAAAGTCCCATTTGAAGCTGAACGAGCAGATTTCTAACATAAGATCCATCCATTAAGTTCCACTTTATCCTCTACTAAGGTCACAGGGGCGGGGGGGGGGTCCACATGCCCATCCAGGGGAGAACGTTTCGGGCACTGGGCAGATACACCCAGGACAGGACGCCAATCTATCACAGACACACTCTATATGGGGCAATTTGGAGAATACAATTCACCTTGAATCCATGTTTTTGGAAACACGGGGAGAATATGCAAACTGCACCCAGATTGGGATACGAACCGGGAATCCCTAGTGTTGAGAGGAGAACATGCCAAACACTAAACCACCGTGCCGCCCCCTAATGTAAGATGATCATAATAACCCAAGACGTGCAGGAACGATAGTTACGACATCACGACGGTGGATTGAGGTTCTGTGTTCCAGCGTGTCGGTTCTGCGGGTCGGGTTTTCGTGTTTTAAGACGTGTTTTATTAAACACGTCCTCGGTCCGTGACCCCTGTCTGCGGAGGTGATTCCATTAGTTTGAGTGATCTGAGCGTTCTGGATTTGAATAGTTATGGAGCTGACGTTCCTCCCGCTGACCCCCTCACACGTTCTTTATCATAAAACGCCTTTGATGTCCAACACAAATGAATTTAAAAGCAGGATCTGATGTGGAGCTCTGCCCTCGGTCCTGCAGCCTGCTGAAATTGCTTCACTCTGTTTCATTGTTTGTGGAAGTGAATTTAATATTAGAAACTGGCGCTCGGCTCCCGCGGTGGCACCGGAGTCTCCGCCGCCGTTCCGCAGGGCAATAACACGAAGTCTGGCTCAGGTGTCTGTGCAAATGTGCTCTGAATATTTCATGGCCTTGTTTACATTTAGCTCGCCCGATGTCGTCAAGACGACGACGTGAACTGTATCCATCTCCATCTGATGTGACGGGGGGAGAAAAAAAAAAAAAGAAAAAAAAAAAAGAGTTATTTCTTAGAAAGAGCCGAGTGTATAAAAATAGCAGGGGTCCCAATGGTGACACTTGTGGAACACCATGCTTTGCGTTTGTTTGGTCAAACCGTCGAATCAGATTGAAGTCCATGCAGGGCTAACATGTTCACAGGATTATTATATTCTGTTTTCTGGAAACATTCTGGGTGAGTTGAGGATGTTTTGTAAAAAAAAATAATAATAAAAAAAAAGATTAATAAATAATATTAAATCAATAATGCTTATCAGGTTTTGCACGGTTGCCACGGTAACCACCATTCATTTGCCAGGTACAGTTATTCAATCATTATCTTCTTCTTAATCCTCTGCTAGGGTCGCGAAGGGGGGGGGGGAGTGTTCCCCATGTCAATCCAGGGGAGAACATTTCAGTCACGGGCAGATACACAAACACACTCTATATGGGGCAATTTAGAGCATTTAATTTACCTTAAATTCATGTTTTTGGACTGTGGGAGGAAACCGGAAAACCTGGAGGAAACCCACACGGACACGGGGAGAACAGGCAAACTCCACCCAGCTCAGGATTCAAACCTGGATCCCTGGAAATGAGAGGAGAACCTGCCAATCACTAAACCACAGTGCCGCCAGTTACCTCAATTTTAAATTAAAGTTTGTTCTCTACAAAAGTGGGGGACGACATAATGACCAGGAGGAACCCCCGAGTTCAGAACCCCCGAGTCCCAGTATCTGAGTTTGCTCAATTTCCCTCTAGTGGCAGAAAGGAAAATGGCATGCCAGACAGCCGACATGGACATGGATTAGTCCACAGGTATAATAGACTGGTATAGATTTAGATTAATGGCATGTTGGTTCGGTTCCGAGTTGTGGTTTAGAAATTCACACACCGTCCGCGTTCCGGAGTCACGTCTCGAGACGGAACGCCGGGGATTCGGGTTTCACCCGCCGGGTCGGCGCGGTGCAGGCCTTATCTGAACTGATACTCTAATCAATACAGCAGAGAATGGTGTGAATACAGAACATTCCTGAAAAGCCACACACACACACACACACACACACACACACACACACACACACACACACACACACACACACACACACTTGACTTCTTAATCTCTTTATCTTTTCGTGGCCCCTCATTAATCTTTCTGTGGCTGGTTCTCTATGAAGCTTTGTTTTATACACTACATTCTCTCAAACGTGTAAACAAAGATTCTGATTGGTCGTTCCTCTTTTTCAGACACATCCCTTTCAGCTGAGAACATTAACGCGAGGGGGCGGCCATGCGACTTCCTGTCCATCCATCTGCTCGTGCTCCCTCCCTCTGCTCACTTCATGACACTCCCACGTTCTATAAATACTCATTAGCAATTCCAAAATAAACCCGGGTTCTAAATGGCAGTACCCGAGATGAGCGTTAAACTGAGTTCACGATGTTCTCTGATGATCAGGACCCCGCGTCGTTAGGGTGGTGGATGAGCCTCAGCATGGTGGTGCAGGTGTGTTGGATCAGACACAGCAGTGCTGCTGCAGTTTAAAGGGTTCTCCAACTGCGGTACGCCAGATAAAGGGATCGATTCACAATGTATTATTTTCCCAATAGGGCGGCACTAGGGAGTCCTATCTATGTGGAGTTTGCATGTTCTCCCCGTGTCCGTGTGGGTTTCCTCCGGGTTCTCCGGTTTCCTCCCACAGTCCAAAAACATGGATCAAGGTCAATTGAATGCTCCAAATTGCCCCATATAGAGTGTGTGTGTGTCCAGTGATGGACTGGCGTCCTGTCCTGAGTGTATCTGCCAAGAGCTCAAAACGTTCTCCCCTGGATGGGCATGGGGAACCCCCCCCAACCCCGCCCCGCAACCCTCAATTGAATGCTCCAAATTGCCCATATAAAGTGTGTCTGTGTGAGTGAGTGTGTGTGTCCAGTGATAGATTGGCGCCCTGGATGGGCACGAGGAAGCCCACCACGCCCCCCCCACCCCCACCACCAGGGTGATGGTGGAGGGATGTTTGGTGGATTAGTGGATGATGCTCAGTGCAGCAGCACTGCAGTGTCTGAGCTCCACACACTAACACGGCGCTGAGGACCATCCCCGTGATGCTGGGAGATACCGGGGTGCGGGGGAGATACCGGGGTGCGGGGGAGATACCGGGGTGCGGGGGCATCCCTCAATACATGCACATGCCTACAGCAGGACTCTGTTTCAGGACGAGCTGAGATTGGACTGAACCTAAGATCAGACGTCCATGCGGAGACGTCATGGCTCAGGTCTCCCAACTTACATTTTGCATGTAGTGCATTAAGCCTCATGGTATCACGACGTGGAACCCGTCTTTGGACCCCAGACTTTGATCTGGAGGCTGTAATTGATTAACTCTGTTATTTTTCTCTGATAGAAACTTGCTGAGTTCGCTTCATGAATACGGACAACGGCTCTGATCATTAAACTATCATCATTCAACATAATGTAAAGAACATGCTAAATCTCACTCACTGCTGTGTTTTGGCAGGACGGTGGTGTTTGTAAAAATGTAAAGTTCTAGTTTTAAACTCTGAAATCTCAACTTTTATGTTTTATTTAATTATTTAATTATTTAATTATGAACGAGGTGAAGATCCAGAGCCATAAAAAAACGAAAGTTAATCATTTGGTTAATATAGAATAGTGCGGATACATTGAGAGAGAGTGTGTGTGTGTGTGTGTGTGTGTGTGTGTGTGTGTGTGTGTGTGTGTGTGTGTGCGCATGTGGGCTTGATCGTTTACCTTTACACTGCATTTCACTGAGAGTGAAGACAGATAAACGACATGGAGAAGGTAAAGTCTGCTGCTTCACTCATAATCCCTTTAATATATAATATAATTATTATTTTAATCCTAACTTTAATGCTTTTGTGTTTTGGGAAGATATTTTGAATTATATATATATATATATATATATATATATATATATATATATATATATATATATATATATATATATATATATACATATATATATAAATAATATATATATAATGATTAAATGTTTTGGGATGATATTTTGAATTTTATATATATATATATATATATATATATATATATATATATATATATATATATATATATATACTTATATAATATATATAATAATGATTAAATGTTTTGGGATGATATTTTGAATTTTATATATATATGTTTGTGTGTGTGCATGAGTGTGTGTGTGGTTTTTTTTTATTTAATGAGGAACATTAATAATGCTAAAAAATATTTTCAACTGTACAATCAGTTAATTTAGTCGATTATTTACAAAAGCATGCTGTGTATCTGCTATAAAATATAAGGTGTGTGTGTGTGTGTGTGTGTGTGTGTGTGTGTGTGTGTGTGTGGGGCCTCAAAATGAAAAATGTGTTGTATGACTTTTAACCCTGTGACATGAACACAACGGATTTATGAGCTTATGTTTTTTAGTTTTTTTTTGGTTACGTTTATTACAGTAATATTAATTCTTATTGAATATAAAACTCAAATCGTTTTCCATACAGATGTTACTTTTGTGTCGTCACAGCCTCCAAAAAACAACTTCTGCACATTTACGGCGTGATTACGGTATTTTAAGGTAATGTGTCTAATGTGGGAAGGAAGCCGGTACGAGGTCTGAACCAAAACAACGGGCCGCGTAATTTACAGCGATTTAAATTCAGACGCAGCCTTTAAATCGTTCAGACTCTCAGTGAAGTGCCATCGAATGTCTTACTCACTGCCGCGTTCTGCTGCTGCGTTCTGCTGCTGCGTGCTCAGCGCCGGCGTCTGGAACTGGAACACAAATTATACCATGATCACAAATAGAAATGCAACCGTTTACAATCTGAATACATTTTTAAAACGGCTTTAACGCTGAATCCTGCAGACGTGTTTTCATCCATTATCTTCAGCTTTATCCTATATTAAGTTCGTCGAGGGCGGCACGGTGGCTTAGTGGTTTAGCACGTTCGCCTCTCAGCGCTAGGGATTCCCGGTTCGAATCCCCATCTGTGTGGAGTTTGCATGTTCTCCCCGAGTTACGCATGGGTTTCCTCCGGTTCTCCGGTTTCCTCCCACAGTCCAAAAAACATGGATCAAGTCAATTGAGTTCTCCAAATTGCCCCATATAGAGTGTGTCTATGTGAGTGAGTGTGTGTCCAGCGATGGATTGACGCCCTGTCCTGGGTCTATCTGCCCAGCGCCCAAACCGTTCTCCCCTGGATGGGCATGGGGAACCCCACGCGACCCTAAGTAGAGGATAAAGCGGGAGATAATGAATGAATGAAAAATTTCGTGGGGGGGGGGGGGGGTTCCCCATGCCCATTCAGGGGAGAACGTCTCGGGTGCTGGGCAGATACACCCAGGACAGGGGGGCAATATATCACTGGGCACACACTCACTCACACACACACACTCTATATGGGGCAATTTGGAGAACTCAATTAACCTGCTCCATGTTTTTGGACTGTGGGAGGAAACCGGAGAACCCGGAGGAAACCCATGCGTACACGGGGAGAACATGCAAACTCCACCCAGATGGGGATTGGAACCGGGAATCCCTAGCGCTGAGAGGAGAACATGCTAAACCACTAAGCCACCGTGCCGCCCCACTTTTATTTTGTTTTTGTAATTGATTATTTGGTTTGGTGAGTGAGATTTTAAGCTTAATGAACTTGAGGGTTGAGTGATTTCAGTTATTAAACATTATTAACATTTGCAGACGTCCTCTGTAAGTCTCATGCGTATGCATGTATTTCTCTGCGTCTCATTCCTCATTTTTTCTCATTTTAGGGAAAAGCTCAGAGTTTTACTGATTTGATGACAACAAAGGAATTTTACCTGAGTGTGATCTCTTATTTAAACAACAGCACAAACTCACAGATAAAGCTTCAGACACCAAACTCAACCCTTTCCCTCCAAATAACAGACATCATTTAGATTTATTACAGTATAACAGAGTTTAAGGTGATTATCCATCTATTCATTATCTTCCGCTTGATCCTCTATTAGGGTCGCGGGGGGGGGGGGGGTTCTCCATGCCCATCCAGGGGAGAACGTTTCGGGCGCTGGGCAGATACACCCAGGAGAGGGCGCCAATCCATCGTTGGGCACACACTCACTCACACATACACACTATATATGGGGCAATTTGGAGAACTCAATACACTTGATACATGTTTTTGGACTGTGGGAGGAAACCGGAGAACCCGGAGGAAACCCATGCGGACACGGGGAGAACATGCAAACTCCACCCAGATTGGGATTCGAACCGGGAATCCCTAGTGCTGAGAGGAGAACATGCTAAACCACTAAGCCACCCTGATTATAATGGAGTTATTAATATTATAATTGAAGGTTTATTCACCGAATGATTTCAGCGGTCACAGCGGAACGTCCCCGGGTCTCGCTCGCTGCGTCCTGTTCTGGTTCCTTCCTTTCAGTAACTAAGCAACCAATGAGAGCGTAAGGCCGACGTGTACGCTCAGGTGGTCGAGCTTGTTGTGGACGCAGACGATTCCTGCGTCAGGTGGTCGAGCTTGTTGTGGACGCAGACGATTCCTGCGTCAGGTGGTCGAGCTTGTTGTGGACGCAGACGATCCCTGCGTCGGGTGGACGCAGACGATCGAGCTTGTCGAGCTGTGGACGCAGACGATTCCTGCGTCGGCTTGTGGACGATCGAGCTTGTTGTGGACGCAGACGATTCCTGCGTCAGGTGGTCGAGCTTGTTGTGGACGCAGACGATTCCTGCGTCGGGTGGTCGAGCTTGTTGTGGACGCAGACGATTCCTGCGTCAGGTGGTCGAGCTTGTTGTGGACGCAGACGATCCCTGCGTCGGGTGGTCGAGCTTGTTGTGGACGCAGACGATTCCTGCGTCGGGTGGTCGAGCTTGTTGTGGACGCAGACGATTCCTGCGTCAGGTGGTCGAGCTTGTTGTGGACGCAGACGATTCCTGCGTCGGGTGGTCGAGCTTGTTGTGGACGCAGACGATTCCTGCGTCGGGTGGTCGAGCTTGTTGTGGACGCAGACGATTCCTGCGTCGGGTGGTCGAGCTTGTTGTGGACGCAGACGATTCCTGCGTCGGGTGGTCGAGCTTGTTGTGGACGCAGACGATCCCTGCGTCGGGTGGTCGAGCTTGTTGTGGACGCAGACGATTCCTGCGTCGGGTGGTCGAGCTTGTTGTGGACGCAGACGATCCCTGCGTCGGGTGGTCGAGCTTGTTGTGGACGCAGACGATTCCTGCGTCGGGTGGTCGAGCTTGTTGTGGACGCAGACGATTCCTGCGTCGGGTGGTCGAGCTTGTTGTGGACGCAGACGATTCCTGCGTCGGGTGGTCGAGCTTGTTGTGGACGCAGACGATTCCTGCGTCAGGTGGTCGAGCTTGTTGTGGACGCAGACGATTCCTGCGTCGGGTGGTCGAGCTTGTTGTGGACGCAGACGATTCCTGCGTCGGGTGGTCGAGCTTGTTGTGGACGCAGTGCTTAAGTTAAAAGTTGACTTAAAGTTGACCTGAAATGACTTTTGGACCTTGGTTGACTATCATTTAACGCTCTGTGTGTGTATATGTGTGTATGTGTGTGTGTGTGTGTGTGTGTGTATATATATGTGTGTATATGTGTGTGTGTGTGTGTGTGTGTGTGTGTGTAGCAGTTTACGGGGACTCTGGCCCTCTCTGTGTTTACGGCTGCTCTTGGCTCGCTGCTGTTCGGATACGGGACTGGAGTTATAAACGCACCGCAACAGGTCTCCACCCACACACACACACACACACACACACACACACACACACACACACACACACACACACACACACACACACACACACACACACACACACACTCCCATATCCCCTCCCCACCCACACACTCCTACACCCGCACACATACACCCATACAACCGCACTCCCACACACACACACACACACACACACACTCCCGTATTCCCTCCCGACCCACACACTCCAACACCTGCCCATACAACCACACCCCCCCCACACACACACTTCCAAACACACTCCCACACACAGACACACACTCCCACATCTCCCACCACTACACACCACTACATACACACACACCCACTCCTACACACACACACATACACACCCACTTCTACACACACACACATACACACCCTCCAACTTCCCATACAACCACACACCCCCACCCACTCCTACACACCCACACACAGACACACACTCCCACATCTCCCACCGCTACACACACACACACACACACATACACACCCACTTCTACACACACACACACACACACACACACACACACACACACAGACACCCACATTCCTACCCACACACACACACACACACACACACACACACTACAAATTTCTATCAACATGATCACAAATCAGTTCAACATCTGATGATGTCACAGCATCCCACGCTCAAACCCTCCAATCCGCGGTGGCGTTACATCCCCATCGCTAACAGATTCTGTCCAATCACAAGCAAGTGCAAGCTCATGAAAAAAATGCAGTGGGCGGGAGAACTTCCCTGCAGGTGTGTCACAAACTGATTGGCAGGTGTCATGTGATTGAACAGACCTCATGCTGATGACGTTGCCTTCGTTTCCCGTCTCAGGTCATTCAAGGTCACTACGCTCGCTCCCTCGGCGTGGCCCGTTTAGTGCACCATGAAGGGAACGGCACGCAGCGCGGGGTCGAGCCGTACTCTCCGGACCCGGCCGTGACCGTCTACTGGTCCTTATCGGTGGCCATGTTCGCCGTCGGCGGAATCATCTCGTCCTTTCTGGTGGGAGTCGTCGCCGACTTCAGAGGAAGGTGAGAGTGGATCCCTGATCCCTCAACCTTCAAAAACCTTGAAAAGAAACTCATCCCTTATGTCTGGGGGGGGGGGGGGGGGTTCCCCATGTCCATCCAGGGGAGAACGTTTCGGGCGCTGGGCAGACACCCTCAGAACAGGACGCCAATCTATCACTGGGCTACACACTCACTCACACAGATACACACACTCTATATGGGGCAATTAGAACATTAAATTCACCTTGAATCCATGTTTTTAGACCGTAAGCGTAAACCAGAGAACCCGGAGGAAATCCATGTTGACACGGGGAGAACATGGACTTAACCCTGGATTCCCAGCACTGAAAGGAGAACATGCTAACCACTACGCCATTGTGTGTACCCCATAATACTAATACTAATAATAATAATAATAAAGGCGGCATGGTGGTTTAGTGGTTTAGCATGTTCTCCTCTCAGCACTAGGGTTTCCCGGTTCAAATCCCAATCTGGGTGTAGTTTGTATGTTCTCCCCGTGTCTGTGTGGGTTTCCTCCAGGTTCTCCGGTTTCCTCCCACAGTCCAAAAACATGGATGAAGGTCAATTAAATTCTCCAAATTGCCCCATATAAAGTGTGTGTGTGTGTCCAGTGATGGACTGGCGTCCTTTGCTGGGTGTATCTGCCCAGCGCCCGAAACGTTCTCCCCTGGATGGGCATGGGGAACCCCCCCAACCCCACAACCCTAGAGAATAAAGCTGAAGATAATGGATGAATAATAATAATAATAATAATAATAATAATAATAATAATAATAATAAAAAAATGTTATTTGTGTGTGTTAGGGTGAAGGGCATGCTGGTGCTCAACATCTTGGCGCTGGTCTCCAGTCTTCTGATGGGTTTGGCTAAACTGGGGAGTCCTCACATTATGGTGATATGTGGCCGAGCGATCATGGGGTTCTACTGCGGTGAGAGAGCCGACGGCATTCGGTTCTGTGAATGGAAATGTGATGATGATGCCGAGGCCTGTGGATGCGACCCCCCCCCCCCCCCCCCCCCGGACACCGTAACGCGACCTTACTCTTGTTCAGTACAAGTCACTGACTCTGGCATACAGAACCATTTCTGGATCTTCCCCCTCTTACCTTCACTCTATCTTTTCAAAATACACTCCGACTCGTTCACTTCGCTCCAGTGATTATTGCCGCCTGGTGGTTCCACCTCACCAAGGAGCTCACTCTCACTCCGTGGCGTTCACCACTGCAAAATGGTGGAACGATCTTCCCAACTCTGTCCGTAAGGCAGAATCTCTAAACAGTTTTAAGAAACTACTTAAGACACATCTCTTTAACAAATACCTGTTATAAAAAAAAAAATAGGGGGGAAAGCGCAGCTTCGAATACCAATCAGGTTTGATGAACTTACAGTATAGTTGGTTTTCTCCATGGCTTCTGACTGTAATGTTCTCATTTGTAAGTCGCTTTGGATAAAAGCGTCTGCTAAATGACTAAATGTAAATGTATGTAAATGTACTCTGAACTGAACTCAGTAGCGACCCCCCCCCCACAGACTGACCGGCAGCATCCTCTGCACCCCTCCAAAAAAGAGATGTGCTGCGGAGCAGAGCTGCTGCCTAACCAGAGGCCAGTTTTCGGGAAGGGAGGGGGGGGGGCTGTCCACATGCTTTCGAGTTTAAAGTCTGGCTCAGAGTCTTCAGTTTCCACCTGAGGTCCTTAAAGCCGCTGAGGTCAGGGAAGCGAGCCAGCGCCGGCTTTGTGGAGCGCTCAGGGGAAAGTGCCGTGGACTCTGTGTTTGTCAGGTTTAGTAAAGGAGGCGTGACCTTTGGATCCGTCAGCATGTCCACCTCTGACCTCAAATCTCACGCCGGAACCTAAAGAACATTCTGCAGACTGCAGATCCCAAGCCGTTCGTGTATGTCGGTCCATACGGCCATCACGTTCCGTCGCATTAACATCAGCCTTCGGCGGCTGAACCAGAACCACGACAAGAGGGGCACAAGTCATTTTAATATAATACCCCCCCCCCCCACCACAAGACTCCTCAAATACATCGTAACGCCAAAGTATAATTACAGAAGCGACATTTTAATTAATATAGTCATGGTTTTGAAAAGATTATTTAACGAACATAAAGTAATGAAATGTTAATGTTGAAGTGTCTTTTGGTCATGCAGTGATCTCGTTTCAGGTCTTTCCTCTGGACTGGTTCCTATGTACATCGGTGAGATTGCACCAGTTAAATACAGAGGGGCGTTAGGAACTACTCACCAACTCGCCGTGGTCACCGGCATCCTCATCAGTCAGGTACCATGGAAACAAACCTGCATACACCACCTGACAGAACCTTCATCCACATGGACATACAGTCTGTTGTGGAGGCCCCAGTGTCTGTAGGTCCCAGTCCAAAATTGGTGGCCCCAGTGTCTGTAGGTCCCAGTCCAACATGAATGGCTTCAGGGTATGTAGGTCCCAAACCAAGATTGGTGGCCCCAGTGTCTGTAGGTCCCAGTCCAACATGAATGGCTTCAGGGTATGTAGGTCCCAAACCAAGATTGGTGGCCTCAGTCTGTAGGTCCCAGTCCATGATTGGTCTTCCCAGTGTCTGTAGGTCCCAGTGCAAGTTTAATTGATCCAGTGTATTTACGTCCCAGTCCAAAATAGGTGGCTCCAGTGTCTGTAGGTCCCAGTCCAACATGAGTGGCTTCAGTGTATCTAGGTCCCAAACCAAGATGTCTGTAGGTCCCAGTCCAACATGGTGGGTATGTAGGTCCCAAACCAAGATTGTCAGTGTAGGTCCCAGTCCATGATTGGTCTTCCCAGTTTGTAATAGAATCCAGTGTATTTACATCCCAGTCCAACATGAGTGGCTTGAGTGTCCATACAGCCCAGTCCTAGATTGGTGGCCTCAGTGTCTGTAGGTCCCAGTCAAAGTTTGGTGGCCCCAAAGTCTGTAGGTCCCAGTCCAAAATTGGTGGCTCCAGTGTCTGTAGGTCCCAGTCCAAAATTGGTGGCCCCAGTGTCTGTAGGTCCCAGTCCATGATTGGTCTTACCAGTCTCTGTAGGTCCCAGTGCAAGTTTAATTGATCTAGTGTATTTACATCCCAGTCAAAAATTGGTGGCTCCAGTGTCTGTAGGTCCCAGTCCAACATGAGTGGCTTCAGCGTATCTAGGTCCCAAACCAAGATTGGTGGCCCCAGTGTCTGTAGGTCCCAGTCCAACTTTAATGGATCCAGTGTATTTACGTCCCAGTCCAAAATTGATGTCTCCATGGTCTTTAGGTCCCAGTCCAACATGAGTGGCCTTAAAGTCTGTAGGTCCCAGTCCAACATGAGTGGCTTGAGTGTCTATACATCCCAGTCCAAGATTGGTGGCTCAAATGTCTGTAGGTCCCAGTCCTACATGGGTGGCCTTAAAGTCTGTAGGTCCCAGTTGAAGATGGGTGGCCTCATTGGTCCCAGTCCACTGCCTTGGTGTAAAAGCTTGAAGGTAATTTCTGGTTCTGTCTGTAGGGGGCACTAAATCTGGCACTATACTGGCAGAACCTCATAATAAATAAATAAATGGAAACATAAAGGTCTGATTGTCTCAAAGCATCGTTGTGTTTCTATGGTAACAGAATCCAATTCAAATTTCATTTCTTTGTATTTTTCAGATTCTTGGACTAGACTTTCTTTTGGGGAATGCTGATCTTTGGCATGTTCTTCTGGGTTTGTCAGGGGTGATCGCCATTCTGCAGAGTTTATTGCTGCCGTTCTGTCCGGAGAGCCCGCGGTACCTTTACATCAAACTCGGCAAAAAAGAGGAGGCCTGCAAAAGTAGAGAACCTTCATTTACTACAACTATTTATTACATTTACGGTTCCTGTTTAATTCAGGTATTTTACAGAACGTGCCAAAAGTTAGGCCACGCCCCCTTCTTGCGCCATTCTCTATGTCCACCATTTATCATATAGATGGAGTTTGTAGTTTTATAATTACAGACTGTAGTCCATCGGTGTCCTTTGTTGTTGTTAGTCCCCTGTTGGTTCTCTGTTCTCTATTGGTCAGGTCTCATTTGGGTGGTGGATTGTTGATGGTCAGTTCTGCAGCAGTGCCGCTGTAGTTTCATATAAACAACTCAGTGACACTGCTGGGATAGGACTAATGCACCCACCCAATAACCCCTGCTCTGTAACAGTCCTGTCTGATTTTTATACACCTGAGCAATCAGTGAATCAATCAAGCTCCGCCCACTTTCACCCCCTCGGGACTACATTTCAATATTTCTTGCTAAATGAGTTGCTGGATGCTGAGGATGGAACCGACAGGCAGGGGGGGGGGGGTATGAGGAGGTCTGGGGCCGTGGTGAGGGAGGACATGCAGGAGGTGTGGGTTCCTTAATGGGAACCACCGAAAAAAGTGGATTAGTTCCTCTCGGCCATTCCGTGTGTACGACTTCAGCCTCTTGGGTTCCAGCCTTTCTGCTCGGGAGTCTACGTTCTCGACGTCGTGATAACAGATCGGGGACGTTTAACGGAACGCGCTCCGACCTCGCATCCGGAGAACATTTGGAATCCACTTTGGAATGAGGCTCATCCGTCTCGTGGCTCCCGCAGTAAAGCGAGAGGGAGCGGGAGCCGGAAACGAGGAGCGTCCCGATTCGTCACGGCTCATTAGTCGTTATGTGGAAATCTGCAGGTTTGCTCGCAAGAAAACGTTCCGCATCAATCTCACCAAGCCTTTTTATTTCATTTATTTATTTATTTAACCTGAACACAGAGAATTAAATCCCACATGCTCTGCCCAGGGTTCTGTAGAAAGCCCATCCTTCAGAGGGGACGCTGGTGTGGTTTGGGGCAGCATGGCTTTAATGTGTGGGGTTTAGAACTCGGCGTCCAATAAGCTCATCAGAGAGTAAATGAAAACCGTAGATCACTTAGGCCGGACTAACGCGACGTGTGACCTTGGCTGCGTCTTCGCTTTCAGGCCTGAAGCGTCTTAAAGGAGAATACGACGCGTCCAAGGACCTGGCCGAAATGCAGGCGGAGAAAGACCAGGCCGCCAAGGAGGCGAGGATATCCATTTGGAAGCTTGTGCGGGCGCGGCAGTACCGGCGGCAGCTGTTCGTGGCGTTGATGCTGCACCTGTCCCAGCAATTCTCAGGAATCAACGCCGTGAGGACCAATCAGAATCATTTAAACATTTAAACACTCAATAAACCAATTTAAAATCGGCCAAAGCTGGAGAAGTCCCATCCATCCATTACCTTCCGCTTTATCCTATATTAGGGTTGCGGGGGGGGGGGGGGGGGGTTCTCCATGCCCATCCAGGGGAGAACGTTTCGGGCGCTGGGCAGATACATCCAGGACAGGACGCCAATCTATCACTGGGCACACTCACTCATTCAATCACACTCTATATGGGGCAATTTGGAGAATTCAATTGACCTTTATCCTATATTAGGGTCATGGGGGGGGGTTCCCCATGCCCATCCAGGGGAGAACGTTTCGGGCGCTGGGCAGATACATCCAGGACAGGACGCCAATCTATCGCTGGGCATACTCACTCACTGAAAAACACTCTATATGGGGCAATTTGGAGAATTCAATTGACCTTTATCCTATATTAGGGTCGTGGAGGGGGTTCCCCATGCCCATCCAGGGGAGAACGTATCGGGCGCTGGGCAGATACACCCAGGACAGGACGCCAATCTATCGCTGGGCATACTCACTCACTGAAAAACACTCTATATGGGGCAATTTGGAGAATTCAATTGACCTTTATCCTATATTAGGGTCGTGGGGGGGGGTTCCCCATGCCCATCCAGGGGAGAACGTTTCGGGCGCTGGGCAGACACACCCAGGACAGGACGCCAATCTATCACTGGGCACACTCACTCACTGAAACACACTCTATATGGGGCAATTTGGAGAATTCAATTGACCTTTATCCTATATTAGGGTCGCGGGGGGTTCCCCATGCCCATCCAGGGGAGAACGTTTCGGGCGCTGGGCAGATACATCCAGGACAGGACGCCAATCTATCACTGGGCACACTCACTCATTCAATCACACTCTATATGGGGCAATTTGGATAATTCAATTGACCTTTATCCTATATTAGGGTCGTGGGGGGGTTCCCCATGCCCATCCAGGGGAGAATGTTTCGGGCGCTGGGCAGATACACCGAGGACAGGGCGCCAATCTATTGCTGGGTACACTCATTTACTGAAACACACTCTATATGGGGCAATTTGGAGAATTCAATTGACCTTTATCCTATATTAGTGTCGTGGGGGGGGTTCCCCATGCCCATCCAGGGGAGAACGTTTCGGGCGCTGGGCAGATACACCCAGGACAGGACGCCAATCTATCGCTGAGCATACTCACTCACTGAAAAACACTCTATATGGGGCAATTTGGAGAATTCAATTGACCTTTATCCTATATTAGGGTCGCGGGGGGTTCCCCATGCCCATCCAGGGGAGAACGTTTCGGGCGCTGGGCAGATACATCCAGGACAGGGCGCCAATCTATCGCTGGGCACACATTCACTCACACAGACACACTCTATATGGGGCAATTTGGAGAATTCAATTGACCTTTATCCTATATTAGGGTCGTGGGGGGGGTTCCCCATGCCCATCCAGGGGAGAACGTTTCGGGCGCTGGGCAGATACACCCAGGACAGGACGCCAATCTATCACTGGGCACACTCACTCACTGAAACACACTCTATATGGGGCAATTTGGAGAATTCAATTGACCTTTATCCTATATTAGGGTCGTGGAGGGGGTTCCCCATGCCCATCCAGGGGAGAACATTTTGGGCGCTGGGTAGATAGACCCAGGACAGGACGCTGGGCACACACTCACTCACTCACAGACACACTCTATATGGGGCAATTTGGAGAACTCACTTGATCCATGTTTTTGGACTGTGGGAGGAAACCCACGCGGACACGGGGAGGACATGGAAACGCCACCCAGATTGGGTGAGAGGAGAACCGTGCCATCCTGGTTGCAGTCCCATTGGTGTTTTTCTTCAGGTTCTATTGGGCGGAACCCGGGACGCTGCTTTCAGAGACGTCCTTGATCGCTAACGCTGGTCCTGCGCTCTGTGTGCTTCTGCTTTCAGATCTTTTATTACTCCACCGCCATTTTCGAACGTGCCGGCGTGGCTCAGCCGGTCTACGCCACCATCGGCGTCGGGGTGGTGAACACCGTCCTCACGCTGGTCTCGGTGAGTCGCCGCTAAGTGGAAGACAAACAGAGCTGCGGGGGGACGCTGGAGTGTTTTCATTTCCACCGCAGCGTCGTTTACGACCCGATGCACAGCTTCCGTCTCCATGGAAACCCGGCTTCACGTGATGCCCACGTTCTCCCGTCGCTTCAGCCGCACACGTCTTCATCCCACCACCGTCTCACGATTGTCTCCGAGTCTTACAACTCAGAGACTCGACGTCCTCCGCGGTCGACGTGGACGATGCTGAGACCTCACGTCCTCAACATCTGGGCTTCAGGTCCTCAACATCTGGGCTTCGGGTCCTCAACATCTGGGCTTCAGGTCCTCAACATCTGGGCTTCAGGTCCTCAACATCTGGGCTTCGGGTCCTCAACATCTGGGCTTCGGGTCCTCAACATCTGGGCTTCAGGTCCTCAACATCTGGGCTTCAGGTCCTCAACATCTGGGCTTCAGGTCCTCAACATCAGGACCGACTGCTCTCAGCATCGTCCCCCAACACACACGTCCTCCCCGTTCTGGACGTGTCCCAAACCACAGCGTATTGATTGCTTTAGTGAATGACGCTGCTCCGAACCTCACACGTCCTCAACATCTGGGCTTCAGGTCCTCAACATCTGGGCTTCGGGTCCTCAACATCTGGGCTTCAGGTCCTCAACATCTGGGCTTCAGGTCCTCAACATCTGGGCTTCAGGTCCTCAACATCTGGGCTTCGGGTCCTCAACATCTGGGCTTCAGGTCCTCAACATCTGGGCTTCAGGTCCTCAACATCTGGGCTTCAGGTCCTCAACATCAGGACCGACTGCTCTCAGCATCGTCCCCCAACACACACATCCTCCCCGTTCTGGACGTTTCCCAAACCACAGCGTATTGATTGCTTTAGTGAATGACGCTGCTCTGAACCTCACACGTCCTCAACATCTGGGCTTCAGGTCCTCAACATCTGGGCTTCAGGTCCTCAACATCTGGACTTCAGGTCCTCAACATCAGGACCGACTGCTCTCAGCATCGTCCCCCAACACACACGTCCTCCCCGTTCTGGACGTGTCCCAAACCACAGCGTATTGATCGCTTTAGTGAATGAGTCTGAGATCAAACACATGCTCTCTCGTTAATATGCTAATTACTGTCCACACTGGAAAGGTCACCTGAACTGAGCGCCATTGCTTTACTTTGGCTGCGTTTCATAGTTTCATAACACACACTCTGATTACTAATCTTCAGAGGACACACACACACACACACACACACACACACACACACCACACACACACTTACACACTTATCATGTATTATATTATATCAGTGTAGAATGCAATCTGTACACAAACAGTAACTCTGACTGTTTATAAAATCACTGCTGAACTGTGTGTGTGTGTGTGTGTGTGTGTGTGTGTGTGGTGTGTGTGTGTGGTGTGTGTGTGTGTGTGTGGTGTGGTGTGTGTGTGTGTGTGTGTGTGTGTGGTGTGTGTGTGGTGTGTGTGTGTGTGTGTGTGTGTGGTGTGTGTGTGTGGTGTGTGTGTGTGTGTGTAGGTGGTGCTGGTGGATCGAGCTGGTAGAAGAACGCTGATGTTAATAGGTTTGGGTGGGATGTGTGTGTGTGCAGTGGGGATGACGGTGGGACTCGTTTACTTGGTAAGTTAGAAACCTCGTCATTAATCAATTAAACACAATTAAAATAACGAATGTCCCTCATTAAATATTCACAGAGAGAGAGAGACAGAGAGAGAGAGAGAGAGAGAGAGAGAGAGAGAGAGAGAGAGAGAGAGAGAGAGAGAGAGAGACAGAGAGAGAGACAGAGAGAGAGAGAGAGACAGAGAGAGAGAGAGAGAGAGAGAGAGAGAGACAGAGAGAGAGACAGAGAGAGAGAGAGAGACAGAGAGAGAGAGAGAGAGAGAGAGAGAGAGAGAGAGAAAGATGATACAAACGCCCGATTAGAGCCTCCATTAGTTTAATCCTCCATCAGTGATCACAGGATAAGACAGGACAAGACGGGACAGGACAGGACAGGACAGGACAGGACAGGACAGGATAAGACAGGACAGGACAGGAAGGGATGGGACAGGACAAAACAAGACAAGACAAGACAAGACAGGACAGGACAAGACAAGACAAGACAAGACAAGACAAGACAAGACAAGACAAGACAAGACAAGACAAGACAAGACAAGACAAGACAAGACAAGACAGGACAGGACAAGACAAGACAGGACAGGAAGGGATTGGACAGGACAAAACAAGACATGACAGGATAATACAGGACAGGACAAGACAAGACAGGACAGGAAGGGATGGGACAGGACAAAACAAGACAAGACAGGAAGGGATTGGACAGGACAAAACAAGACAAGACAGGATAATACAGGACAGGACAAGACAAGACAAGACAGGACAGGAAGGGATGGGACAGGACAAGACAAGACAAGACAGGACAGGAAGGGATGGGACAGGACAAAACAAGACAAGACAAGACAGGACAAGACAGGACAAGACAGGACAGGACAGGACAAGACAAGACAAGACAAGACAGGACAGGAAGGGATGGGACAGGACAAAACAAGACAAGACAGGATAACACAGGACAGGACAAGACAAGACAGGACAGGAAGGGATGGGACAGGACAAAACAAGACAAGGCAAGACAGGACAGGACAAGACAAGACAGACATGACAGGACAGGACAAAACAGAGATTACAAGACAGACAGGATAGGATAGGACAGGACAAGACAATACAATACAGACAGGACAGGACAAGACAGAGATTACAAGAACAAGACAGAGATTACCAGACAGACAGGACAGGACAGACGAACGGGACAGACGGACAGGACAGGACAAGACAGGACAAGACAGAGAGGACAGGATGGTGTCCTTTTTTGTCCAAAAGTGACTTTCACATTGGTGACAGCTTTTCTTTTGTAAACGTTTAGATTTGATTGGACGCCACGTCCCCGAGCTGCAGTAAATAATATTTTTAACCTGCAGTATTTATAACCTGCTGAAATAATGTCCCCCCCTCCCCCCCCCGTTCTGCGGGTTCTCTGCCGTGCGCTTCGTCCGTGACCCGCGGAACGCGTTGCAGATGACCTCAGCGGGTTTTCTGCAGAACGTTATTTTCTCTCCTGCTTTTCCTCAGAACTCGTTTTGGTGGATGAGCTATCTGAGCATGGCAGCCATCTTCCTGTTCGTCTGCTTCTTCGAAATTGGACCGGGTCCAATCCCATGGTTCATTGTGGCCGAACTGTTCGGTCAGGGACCTCGACCCGCGGCCATCGCGCTCGCGGGATTCAGCAACTGGACCAGCAACTTCATCGTGGGAATGTGTTTCCCGTATTTAGAGGTAAATTTAATGTGCAACAAATATAGAACATTAATTATTCATTATTCATTATTAATTATTCATTACTCATTATTCATTATTCATTACTCATTATTCATTAAGACCATAATTAACTCCGAAACTCACCGTTCGACAGAAAAACAAACAGAACGTGCTCCATAAAGGAATGTTCCCAAAGCCACGCCTCCTTTACATTGACTGATCAATACAGAAGCCACGCCTCCTTTACATTGACTGATCAATACAGAAGCCACGCCTACTTTACATTGACTGATCAATACAGAAGCCACGCCTACTTTACATTGACTGATCAATACAGAAGCCACGCCTACTTTACATTGACCGGTCAATACAGAAGCCACGCCTCCTTTACATTGACTGATCAATACATAAGCCACGCCTCCTTTACATTGACTGATCAATACATAAGCCACGCCTCCTTTACATTGACTGATCAATACAGAAGCCACGCCTCCTTTACATTGACTGATCAATACAGAAGCCACGCCTCCTTTACATTGACTGATCAATACAGAAGTCACGCCTCTTTTACATTGAACTGATGAATACAGAAGCCACGCCTCTTTTACATTGACCGATCAATACAGAAGCCACGCCTCCTTTACATTGACTGATCAATACAGAAGCCACGCCTCCTTTACATTGACCGATCAATACAGAAGCCACGCCTCCTTTACATTGACCGATGAATACAGAAGCCACGCCTCCTTTACATTGACCGATCAATACAGAAGCCACGCCTCCTTTACATTGACCGATGAATACAGAAGCCACGCCTCCTTTACATTGACCGATGAATACAGAAGCCACGCCTCCTTTACATTGACTGATCAATACAGAAGCCACGCCTCCTTTACATTGACCGATGAATACAGAAGCCACGCCTCCTTTACATTGACTATTCAATACAGAAGCCACGCCTCCTTTACATTGACTGATCAATACAGAAGCCACGCCTCCTTTACATTGAACTGATGAATACAGAAGCCACGCCTCCTTTACATTGACTGATCAATACAGAAGCCACGCCTCCTTTACATTGACTGATCAATACAGAAGCCACGCCTCCTTTACATTGACTGATCAATACAGAAGCCACGCCTCCTTTACATTGAACTGATGAATACAGAAGCCACGCCTCCTTTACATTGACTGATCAATACAGAAGCCACACCTCCTTTACATTGACTGATCAATACCTCCTTGACTTTCACTGATAAGTACAGAAGCCACGCCTCCTTTAAATTGACTGACAGGTACCAAAGCCACACCTCCCTCATTTTACCTGACAGGTACTGAGGCCACGCCTTCTCTGTTTCTTTTGATTGGCGTGTGTGGAACCCACGTCTGTTACACTGACAGATAAAGAAGCCACACCTCTTTTACTGTAACTCGCAGGTGAATAAGCCATGCCCACTCTGTTCCTAACTCTGGAAGGACGTTTGTTTTGACTTTTGCAGCAACTCTGTGACGTTTACGTCTTCGTCGTCTTCATGGTCCTCCTCTTGGGTTTCACCGTCTTCACGTACATGCGAGTTCCCGAGACGAAGGGGAAGACGTTCGAGGAAATAGCCGCGTTGTTTCAGAAGAAACGGCCGGCTGCAGCATCTCACGTTGCCATGGAGACGGAGCTGGAGCAGCTACAGGGCACCACGGAGGCCTGACGCTGACGCTAACGCTAACGCTAACCGACAACTGTCCACAACCAAAAGACAGAAATAGAGTTACAATCGTAAAAACGTTACGATCACAACATTCAGAGAAACAAAAACGACGACAACCGACGCTCATTCCAACGCTAAGACGTGGGATGCTAATGCTAAGATTACAAAGCTAACGACGCAAATGGAGTCTGTTACCGCGCAGCAGCAAACATCGCTAATGACGTCATCAAACTAATTAATTATGAAATTTAAATACGACATTAATAACAAACTCATTTAAATACACAACACGGACAAAAGTATTCGGACACACACACACACACACACACTCAAAAACATACACACACACACATACACAAACAAACACACACATACAAACACACACATACAAACACACACAAACACACACACACATATACAAACATACAAACACACACAAACACACACACATACAAACACACACACACACATACAAACACACACACACATACAAACACACACACACACACATACAAACACACACACACATACAAACACACACACACATATATACAAAACACACACACACACAAACACACACATACAAGCACACACACACACACATACAAACACACACACAAACACACACACACATACAAACACACAAATACAAACACACACACACACATACAAACACACACATACAAACACACACATACAAACACACACATACACACACACAAACAAACAAACATACATACACACACAAACACATACAAACACACACACACATACAAACACACACGCACATACACACAAACAAACATACATACACACACATACAAACACACACATACACACACAAACAAACAAAAATACATACACACACACAAACACATACAAACACACACATACAAACACACACATACACACACACACATACACACACACACACACACACACACATACAAACACACACACACATATACAAACATACAAACACACACAAACACACACACACATACAAACACACACATACAAACACACACACACATACAAACACACACACACATATACAAACATACAAACACACACAAACACACACACACATACAAACACACACACATACAAACACACACACACATACAAACACACACACACATACAAACACACACACACATACAAACACACACACATACAAACACACACACACATACAAACACACACACACACATACAAACACACACATACAAACACACACACACATATACAAACACACACATATACAAACACACACATATACAAACACACATACACACATACAAACACACACACACACACATATACAAACACACACATAGAAACACACACACACACACACACATACAAACACACACACAAACATACATACACACATTCACACACATACAAACACACACACACACACACATACACACACAAACAAACATACATACATACACACACACAAACACATACAAACACACACACCTCACATACAGGAGCTTTAATTAAGCACACACATACAATACACATACAAACACACACAAACACAAACACACATATACACACATACAAACACACACACACACACACACACACATACACACCTCACATATAGGAGCTTTAATTCAGCTTTGTGCAGCTATAAGAGCCTTCACCCAGAGGAGGGCGCCAGTCCATCATACAGAAGACAGGCACTCACTCACTCATTCATTCCCACTATATAAGGGCAATTTAAGGCAGCCAATTCACCTTGAATCCAGGTTTTTGTACCGTGGGAGGAAACCGGAGAACCCGGCGAAAACCCACAAAGACACAGAGAACATGGAATCTCCGCCCAGATCGGGATTCAAACCTGGATCAGCGCTGAGAGGTGGACGCGTCGACCGCTACG